>RAON01000199.1:0-52276 GCA_009805295.1 Neurospora sp. FGSC 6877
AAAAAAAAAAAAAAAAAAAAAAAGGCTCTTCCCGGTTGGATCCTTCGCTCTTGCATCGTTACCAGTTTGATTAGATCATGCAGGTTGATGGTCCGGTTCAGTTATGGCTAAAAAAAAAAAAAAAAAAAAAAAGGCTCTTCCCGGTTGGATCCTTCGCTCTTGCATCGTTACCAGTTTGATTAGATCATGCAGGTTGATGGTCCGGTTCAGTTATGGCTTTGGAGCGGCCGACGAAAAGAGATGTAGTGGTACGGAGAATGTAATCGGATCCAGAGGAAATTGCAAAGCGTGCGGAGATGGGTCAGTCAGATAGATGCAAAGTTGAATGATGTTTGTGATCCAAAGAACAAAATGACCATGTGTTTGATGATGGAGAAAGAAAAAGGTCAAACCGATTTGGGAATTGGGGAGACGTTCCTTCCACTTTATATCCACAGATTTCCTCCAGCTGCTGCAGCCGGCTCCTCCTGCACAACTTGCAAACGCTTCCAAATTTCCTACTGGGCATGCCATGTGGCGGAAGGCTCTTGTTCTATGCGGAGGTGCTAGCCTGACAGAGTGGCAGTGACGCTCGTCGTATCTCGCTTTCCGGTCAACGAAATCCAGGCAAGGTCTCCGTCGCGAGCTGTCTGTTGGACTTGTATTCGGATAACCGGATCGCCTTGTGTTGGATGCGGCTTTCTTGATGGACGGAGCAGGGGATTCCATGTGAGGTGACGACGGTCGGGGAGCTGCAACTGCTGGTTGTGACGAACCGTTACAAGCACAGGAGTATATCGCTGGGAATAAGAACAACGGTCGCAGTAGCCAAAAGGTGCTGATTGATTGTGAAAGCTAGTTGCTTGCTGAAGAGCCAGTATCTAAAGAGGCCTGGGAAGGCCGTCTTTATATACCGGTCTTCATGGACCCGAACCTTCATCTCGGGTYCCCGGGRACCCGAGCCATGGACCCATCCCTTCGAGTCCTCTGAAGAGCCAGTATCTAAAGAGGCCTGGGAAGGCCGTCTTTATATACCGGTCTTCATGGACCCGAACCTTCATCTCGGGTTCCCGGGGACCCGAGCCATGGACCCATCCCTTCGAGTCCTCTCCCTTCGGATCCTTCCTTCGGGTCCTCTCCCTTCGGATCCTCTCCCTTCGGATCCCCCCTGGTTGGTCTGTTGGCTCTATCTGATCTAGCTTACATAAGTGATCCCTGATTAGATCGTAACACTGGTAGGTGTCTTGCACCATGCCTCTAAATGTAACAGCGACAGTGGAAACGAAGCATCGATGTGCTTGTCTTGTGTTTGTGTGTGTGTGTGCTCCGTCCTCCCATCCTCGTGACAGCCTGTTTGACCCCGGCGACTGACTACTCGTCCTACAGTCCTTTCGATTGAGAAGCTGGGCCTACCGGGAGGCTCTTGTTCTGTGCGCAGGTTGGCAAGTGTGGTGTGCCTGTTGTTCGTTCGGTGTTCTGCGATACACCCCAGGGCAATTGTCAATGTGGGTAAAGTCTTTCATCCTCGTCCGAGGAAGACTGTCGATGGAACTTGAGGGACGGTTGCCTCGGTCGGTGAGCTTGTCTCGTTGGGAAGAGGTACCGGATGCTGATGAGCTGATGGCTTGCGTGGCGGGGTGTGGGAGGAAGTCGTCCCATAGCGACAGCTTGAGACGGGGGAGCTTCTTCGGAATCGACATTTGTACTCGGCGGTCGCGAGGAGGCAGGTGGTTGTTGAAGGAAAGGAGGGAAAGATGACAGGAAAATTTGCCGGGCTTGTCAAGCATGGCCACCTCAAGGGCAAGTTCAAGCCAGGAAGAGCTAAGTACCTACGTACCTCCTGCTAGGAGCCAGGTTGCAGCCAATCACATGCCATCACACTGACCAAAGAGGCAGTCCCACTTTAACTTCCATTTGCAAGCCCCACTTGCCCTCGTCCGGGTGCCTCTGCAGCTCCGGGCCCGTCCCTTCTGTGTTGGAGGGCTGCCTGGCCAACTCGAGCACTCTGGGAGCCGCACACTTTCCGCCGGCATGGAACCTTCAACAACGATCATCATGCCTTGCCTTCTCTTACCGGACACTCAAAATAGCACTCCTACCGCGACAGCCAACATCGCGCCAAGATGTTGTCAACATGGGAAGGTGATACAAGCTGAGTTCCCACGGCCTCCCAGAGTGATTGGCATCTCTGGACTGGTATAAGATCCCCCAGCCCCACCCCCACCCCCCGTTTTCTCACCTCTCACCACTCGACAAACCAGCACTCTCAACATATCTTTTCCATCATCTCGTCACTTCACATATCTTGCATCTTTCGGCATCTCAATATATCCTTCCACCTTTTTCTTCTTCTTTTTTTTGCTTTTGCTTCTTTTGCCTTTCTTGCTTGTCTCTATCGGCGAAACCCATCTCAACTCCCGTCTTGGTCAAATCAGCAGTGTTGGCCACGTCCAACAGGGGGCCAGTGTTTCCACTGGAGCAAATGTGTCTACCACCTAGGTGAGTCGACTCGACGTCCACTCTTGACCCCTTCGTTTGTGCCGGACGCTAATATTCAGTGTCATTCCAGGAGAATTCTATCTCAACCTTGAAGCGTTCATCTGGCATCAGCAGCGTTATACGCCGCAGCTCAGTCTCTGAGCAGGTTCAGATCTACCAGGAGGCCAAACCTCCACAGGTCCTTATTGACCTGACAAACCCTTCGAACGTTTCTCTCCCTCCTCAATCCCTCTCCATACACGTCCGAGGTTGGAAAGACAAGGATCAAACTGGGCCGGTGAGGCGCTGCTGGAGGGCAGCATGGTGGCATCGTCGCCAATGTTTCAACAACCGACGCTGCCGCAATCAGTCCGGTCCGGCTTTAATGAGCTGGCTCCTTGTTGTTTCGGGGTCCTGTGCCCCCCCATTCTGTTTCCGTTCCTGCTATTCTGGCATGTGGCTGCTCCGAATTGTGGTTGCCTTTCGAGGTTATTCCGGGCAGGAGTTTCAACCCACCAACAGTTCCCCGATGTCAGCCCCACCCCCGACGTGGCCCGCCTGAATTTGCTCAAGGACGAAGTCAAGGACGCCATCATTGAGTCCATCGACTTTGAGTGCGCTGATCATAACTTTGGCTCTCTGCGTACAAAAGACTCTCCGAAGTCGGCATCGCCTGGTTCGACCCACGCAACGTCTGCTTCGACAAGCGACGCGGCGGCATCACTCCATTGCCAACAGTTGGGCCAATCAGGTTCGGGCTCTTGTGTTGGGCTTCTCAGCTGCCGTAAATAACCCGAACGGCAACGCCTCAGCCTCGGCCAAAACGCGGAAAATGACAACCAGGACGATGACCCCGACGAGGACAAGTTACTCGAGGAGTTTGAGAGCGTTGGTGGTATCACTTTTCTCCCCTGTGTCCCCGGGGACAGCCAGTGGATCTCAGACCCCTTCGTCTCGAGGAACAACGCCGCAAACCTCAAGGTCGTCATCATGGGTCTCTGTCATGCCTTTGACTTCAGCTTGTGTCTCACCAAAACCCCTCGCAAATTATCGTGCTAAAACGAAAAGTGACCCGAGATGTGGAGGCAGTCCGTAGCCATCTCCATACGCGGCTCCGTTCCTGACCGTCGACCTGACCGTCGAATATCTTCTCACACTTGACCGCACATTCTATGACCAAATCATGTTGGTCTGGTGTCTGGGTCTTCGCTTCAGCGCGGCGCCTGAAGCAATCGTACCATCGAGCCACGACCATGTCTCACTTTACTGGAGGACAGGACCTTGACGTCTCGGGGCTGGGTGCAGATGGTTTTGTGGCGGGCGAGTATCCACGACAGGGAGCATTTCACGTGTGTCCATCACGTTCTTTTTCGAAGGTCTTGGGTCATGGAAGTATGACATTAAGAAGGCAGCATACCCAACCCCAGCATAGGTAATCTGCTACCTCGACCGTAGCAGCCATGCGTTCCTTCACCTGGACCATGGTTTTGGTCCTTTAGGCCTTGACCTTCAGTGTCTCAGTTTCCGCTCTTCCAGGCTTTAACAGAAATGTGGTCCTGAACGAAAGAGACTTGGAGCAAGCTAGTCTGTTCAGCTGGATTTTCACAGCGGCCTGGTACCGCTCCTCCTCCTCCTCCTCGATGGCGGCCACAGACCAGCACCAGGTTCCAGAACAGCACCAGGTCTCAGCACCCCCACCAACAGGACATCCCCCCCCCCCCCCCCCCCCCCCCCCCCCCCCCCCCCCCCCCCCCCCCCCCCCCCCCCCCCCCCCCCCCCCCCCCCCCCCCCCCCCCCCCCACCTCTCCGTCCTCAGCGCCCAGCATATCCACGATACCAAATGGCTCCAGGTAAACCATCACGTCTTCTGGACCCGGCCCATGTCGGAGGACGACCGCCTGTGGTGGGTGACCTACTACACTCACCAGCACGGATTCGTACACTTCCACCCACGGTGGAAACTGGCAGCAGTATATCGAACAGAGACAACAGAGACTTCCGAGTCTTGAGTATCAGCACTCATGTGGGTCTGGCGCCTGCCTGCCTACATCGAAATCATGCCGGCCTGCCTTCTGGGTTCTTCACTGCCTGTCTACGACCAAATCATGTTGGTCTTGGTTCCTGGCTTCTGCACTGCCTGCATACGACTAAGTCATTTTCCAACCGCGAAATGTACCGCTCGAGGGCACCCTCCCCGTCAGAGAGCAGGATCGGTGCGGACAGGGCCCGTCGGGCATATGCATTCATGTCCCCAGCGGCCTCTGACGAAGAGGTAGTCGAGTGGAAGCCATCTTCGGCGGGATCCCCTTCTTCGGCTTCCAGTTCCCGCGCAGAGGCGACCCAAGAGATCGCTGCCTCCAATGTGCCCCCTGTCTCATCTCGCACCGGGTTCATCGTCAAGAGGTTGACGAACCGTTGACTACCGAAATATTGTCGAGGATCTCCAAATCCATCGTCAGTTATCACAAGATCATCAATCGCTGGCGAAACTTCACCGAGAAGACTTGTGACGCACTGCACCACAAAACCCCTAAGAAGTCGCATACGGCCAAGCCCTATCATTGCATGGTTGCTGAGTCCCTCGCAAATATGCAGTTCTCGGCTCTCGTCACCCGGTTCGAGGTCGAGAAGGGACACGATATTTGCGATATCCACCCTCCTATAAGCCAACTCGCAGAGCTTGAGGTTTTCGTCCCCCAAAGAAGCTCGACGGGTCGGCGTCGTCGTCGGCTTTGGGGGAAGAAGCGCGAGGTTTTGAGGATTATCAGAGAAATCGTGGAAGAGTCTACGACCCAAATCACCAAGCTGCTCTTTCCCTGGAGAGCGGCAGGGAAAACCTCCCAAACCCATCGGTCACTCAGGTACTGGCGTTCCGCGAAGAATCTCATGACCAGCCCTAGGCTCATTGGTTTGGACCCCGACGTCCAAAGAACAAGTTCAGTTGCCACTACTTAGGGTTCCTCCGACGTTGGAGATTTCTTGAGTGGCCAACTTCACCTATCACACCTGAAGAGAAGGCCATTTTGGTGCGTGCCATCCGGGACTCTTGGTTGCCAGGAAAGGCGACGATAGACCCCAGAGACATACCAGACCTAGAAGATGGATTATTCGACAATCCGGTCATCATCATATCCCAGAACGTATCTCTGGAGTGGGAACTGGGATGTTTCCATTATTAATGGAATTGCGGAGGGGCCGCGGACGGAATCCCAGAGAGACAGCAGTTCTTTCAGCGATGGCCACATTGAGCAGCAATTCAAGACCATGCTCTTCGGCAACGCCGGTCTCTGCGGTGATTAGAAGATCATTGCTGCCGCGTTGCGGGTCCAAGTATGCGCACCCGTTCTGTTCACCCGTTCCCCTACCCACTCCTAATACACAACACTATTGCGACAACGGAACCATAACGATGTCGAACCGAGCGGAGTTCCGGTGGCTATTCAGGCCTGCGGGCGAGGTTGTCGACGGATCGGACCGACTCATCCAGATGCTCAGCACCCAGCGTTGGGATGAGCGCGTGCTCGAGGTCCATGGTGTGTCACCCTCTAGACCCACTCGGAACCAAGCTGTTCCATAGCCAGACAGTCGATAAAGTCGACGTCACGGCCAAATCATGTTGGTCTGGATTTCTCGTAAGAACTACCGAACCGCCACTTCACATTTCCAGGTCGTCATCGGCCTTCCTTCCACCAACTACTTGTCTGGTTGTTGTTTTTTTCGTGCGGGATTGCGTACAGTCCTAGCATTTGCCAACGTCAAGAAGAAAGAATTTCTGTTGGTCTGGCTGTGCCCGCGTTCCAGGCCATGCGGTTGCTTCTCTCTACATACCTCTCCTGCCCTGCCTTTCTCGGGTACTACCCCCAACTCCTATCGTATGAGGTTCGCTTGCTCCTGAAGGGCAACCCCCCAAACACCGGCTATGTCCTCGAATGGTGCAAGTACACAGCGGGGATGCTTTTTTAGTGTGGACCTGCCGACCTTTATTCGGCACCGCGAGGCGAACTTCAGCCTCGGGCGTCTCACGTGCGACTGGTCATCGGACAGGTGTACCGACACAGGCCATTCGGATTTCGACAGGAGAGACATGGCATCAGTATTGACGGGCAAGAACTCGTCCATTGACCACGATCATCACCATTTCCATGGCCACAGCAATCAGAATTGCCGGACAAACCGCTCGGCTTCCCGTTCAAGCCGGCTTGCCAGCGCCACGACTTTGGATACCTATCGGAACTACCTTCACTCTCCGGACGCATAACTTGCCCGACTCCATCAAAGCAGGAGATAACAGTATACGGAGCGGGTTATCCTTAAGATGAGCGGGAAGGGGGCTCATTTTGCAGCAATCGGGAAGAAAGTATGTCCAGAAAATCCACGGGATTGAAGACAGAGGGAATGCCTTGTCGTCGAAAATCGACGAGATCAAAGCAACACCAAAAAAGGCTTCTCGTGAAGATGCTCAGAGGTTCATTGAGCCGTACATCGGCCCTTTTCAAGAGAACATCTGGTTCCTCCTCCGCATAATGAGGGAGGAAACGCACTCTGTTCCCTCCCTTACTCCGCCTGATTTCTGGTGGTTAAATCGCACAACTCACACGTACGAGATTGCCAACTTATGATTACTTTGCAGAAACTAACCATCCGACATTGGCAACTCGACCGGAAATGGAAAGCTCTATTCCTTGGGCAAAGGCTCTAACCACAACGTGGAAGCCATGATGCTGCCAAGCTTTCTTCCAACAACATCAACAGCCCGACCACCAATATCACCAACAAAAACAGCCGCCTCTTCGAGTGTCTTGCCGTGCTCGCAGTCTTATTCATAGTCTGCCTCCTTCTCCTCACCGTCATCCACTCGCTCGGTCTCCACGTCATCATTCTCGCTCTTCTTGCCCTCATCGTATATGCCGCTGTGTGGATCAGCATCCTGATCACCAACCCCAACCTCGGAGAGGCCGACGTCCTCATCGGCTGTGACGGAATCGACACGATTGTGCGGGCCACGGGGTCCGAGACGAGGTCTTCCGTTACCGTGAGGTCGGGGAACGTGAGGAACGGGTTGAGCGAAGACGCAGGATGAACGCCTTGGTCGACAACCTCCGAGAAGATGAGGAAAGTCTTCCGACCAAGCCCAGCAAGAATGTTAGTCTTCAGCGAAAGTCGTGTTTGGTTGTTTGATGGGAAAAAAAAAAAAAAAAAAAAAAGACTTTACTAACGACTTACAAGGCAGAGTTCAGGGGTGCTTCCAGGCCACGCCCTCGGGCCCCCAACCGGTTGTTGAGGCGCCGAAGCGTAAGTGGGCAGGCCTCGTTCGAACCCAGATGACCCGCAGTGGCTCATTCCCAAGCCTAAGGGTCGGCCTAAGACGGCCGTGAGCTACCTATCAAGGATACAACATTGGCCATTTTGGTCAAACATGTCTTCGATCAAGTTTCGACTAAGAAGCGAAGTAATCTCGAAACGAAGCTTAATCGCGAAAACGGAGAATGGGCGGCCCCTATCAGAAATCGGGTCTTTAAGGACAAGCACGAAAAAAACGCTAGAGAAGCCCACCAAAAAAAGCGCAAAAAGGCGTACCGACAAGCGGGGTTAGACGACACGGAAGCCGAAGACAAAGCCAAAAAGGATACAGATTGGTTTTCCTCCGACCTGAAGGACACGGAGAACCAACAAGTCTACATCGAGCGGGAGTTGGACAGTCTCAGAAATTCAACACGTACTCGTCGCGATGCTACACAGAGAAAGTTCTAAACCTCCCTGCGGATGGCTCGTCAACGACAAACCCTGCGAAAGAGGCTCGAGGTGCAGCCATGACCATGATCCTTACCGGATCAAACAATGGAAGCAAAAGATGCAAATGCCATCCAGGCTGTGCCAGAAGGGGGAGATGTGCGAGTATCTTACGTCGGGATGTTGCAGATTTTACCATCCCCCGAGCCACGTCCAACGCGATCTCCTGTACAATGCGCCTTCTTGCTCAGCTGCAGCATTGGACTAACACTCATGGATCTTTAGCACTCTCTCGTCGAGGCGACTTTGCGGTCACTCCACGTTGGCCTTCGTGATCTCGGTTCTACGGCGACCTTCTTACTACGCGACTTAGGACGCCGCCATCATTTCACTGTATTCCAAGGGCGGGATCTCTTCATTTATCGACCGATGCACTGGACTCCAGTGAAACATCAAGGCCTCTTCTTACTCCTGAAATGGGTCCGGATCCTCTGGTGCTTTCTACCGGCCTTGCCTTCGCTCCCGTCCCCGTCTCCCTAGGTCTAGGCCCTGTCAATTCGGGCTCTTCGGATCCTGCTATTGCTCATCAAGCCAGGGCTCACAAAAGGGAACTGGTTCCCGGATGAGCAGCTCTGCTAGAAGACAGATTGATTGGGTCGCCGAGAAGACAGAGCGCATACTTGAAGACGCCGGGGTAATGGACGAGTTGTTAGGTTTCCACGAGGAATCTAGGGGTATTTTGACGAACGAGAAGGCGGAGAACCTAAGGTAAACTGGATCTCTTTCGAATGGAACGAGTCCGAGACTTATCCGTCGTTCTTGAGTGGGAACTGGGAAGAGTCCGTCAACAACCAACTTGCGGAGGGGCCGCGGACGGAGCCCCAAAGGGACGGGCATGTGATCACGGAGATCGAAGAGTTTTTAGATCGTGATGATATTGTCGGAGAGGAAAAGGAGAGGCAGAGGATGGGCGAACGAGAAACCTCTTGAGCTTCCCACTCTTTCTCCCTGCAATAAGCCGATGAGTCTCTCCACAGCGGGCACTATATCTCATTTGCTCGCGTGACGTCAGGATGAATAAGTACTAACAATCTACAACAACTGTCTTATTTCCATCTCTCCTCTCTTGGTTTTACTCAAATTTCACGCCTCTACTCCTCTGCCTGCATGGGCATTCAAGTAACTATGTGTCGCTAATACATCTCTCCCATCTTAGAGGCAAGACTTGGGCCTGGGAACGAGATTGGGGACGGGACCGCTTTTCTCCCCAGTGTCAAGAAGCGGAACTGGTGAAGACCGAGACGTTCACGCCAACGCATGCGTTCGTCAGGGCGGTGATCCGGAAGGGCAATCCCAATGGGCCGCGGGATTATTTCAGGATGCAGGCGTGTAGCCAAGGACGATATTATGGGAGGCTGTACGTGGTAACGGGGATGGCGAGGGCGATGTTGGAGGATCTGAGGCAGTGAAAGGGGGTGAACGGCATTGGTCGGCATGTGGGAGGGAATGAAAGGTCTCAACAACAACAACGAAACTCGACTTCCAACAATGAAGCTCGACACGTTCATCATTCCTGTGCTGGCAGCCGCTGCCGCACTAGGCGTGTACGCAGTGCCGAGGCCGGCGCCAACGGTAGCACCAGCGGGAGGCTCATCGGGGTAGCCGGTGAGGAGGTGGGGATAGATGAGTTCAAAAAAGGGGTGAACGTTGAAGTAGAGAAGTTGTTCGGGTTGGCAACACTAGTAGACGATGTTAGGAAGGCGTGCCTGGCCTACAAGCCAGAATACGAGGAGTGGAAGAGGGAGAAGCCTCTCGAGAGTCGTCTTGTTCCAAGACCGCCGCAGCCGGCCGTATGCCAACGCTTGTCAGGCAGGGAAACCTTGCCAGTTTGACGTAAGAGTAGGACAGGGATTGTGTAATGTGGTAGATTAGTAGATTAGGCTATCTTCAAGACGATGACAGCATTTCTGGACATTTGAGACTTTACCGTGCAAATTTGAATGCGATGCAAATGCGGGTAGCTTGGTTAACCCTTTCTATTGCTTAGAAACAGTGATTGCACCAGACAGAGGCAGGGTATTGGTTCTTGTTGATGGTCTGTCTCCTTGGGTAAAGTTATTCGGGGGAGTCTGGTATGTTGCATTACTTATTTCGGCGGCGGCCCATGAGAGAGTCGGTGCTTGGGACGCAAGGTTTTGGTGTAACAGTTGGAAATCGATGATGCTTGAGTAGATGAGGTAGGTACCTAGGTAAGGGGTGATAGGTACATTGTGGATTATATTTTAGCTCGCATTGGAGCCAGCGTTATGAAGATTGGTTTTTATGGTTGAACTTCGTGTTGTGTTGGGTAAACTTGGACATGGTACGGATGGGTTGAGGGTTCGTCCTGCTTCCCAACTCGCGTAATATAGG
This sequence comes from Neurospora sp. FGSC 6877, assembly GCA_009805295.1. Taxonomy (NCBI): domain Eukaryota; kingdom Fungi; phylum Ascomycota; class Sordariomycetes; order Sordariales; family Sordariaceae; genus Neurospora; species Neurospora sp. FGSC 6877. Next base: position 10,600 of record RAON01000199.1, read on the forward strand.
GACGCCCTAGCATACCCCGAGTACGCAAAGAAGGTTGAAGTTATTATTTCGTTGTTCCTCTAGAGATGGTTGTCATCGAAGCAGGGATTTGGGTTCGTGAATGGCTGACTTGCTTGTAGTGCTGAGGAAGTGTTCGGGTCTGCTCAATGAATTCGAGTTGACTTTCTTGCTGGCCATTAACTCCAACTGACTTCTCTCCTGCCTACTCTACGCAAAAAGATCAAACGGGGTGATTCGGGAGTATATTGCTATTAGGCCTAGGAAGCACGCCACCACGGAGGCCCGATGTTGGTGCCGTAGACCCCCGGAGTTCTCAGTACGGGAAGTCGGGCGTGTGGAGGCGGAGTGGCTCGGGGTTATTATGGGCTTGCAATGCAGTCATGGGTGGTTGTCTCAATGTGGGTAATAGTTGTCGGGCCCTCCTCTTCCCAAGAGAAGGCACTGGGGTCCGAGATCAATGCACGTTTCTTCTACTCCCTACCTTTGGCATCATGTTCCTGTGTGAACGCTCCGTTCGTGGATAGCTTAACCTTTGTCCATCCTCCGTCCGTCCCTGGCACTTGCGGACGTCTGTGAATTAACCTCCACGGCCAAAGAGGCGCAGGCGCACACGGCAGAAAGAGAAAAAGAAGAGTCCGTTGGATTGTGTCTACACCTGTAGCCTTTGTCCAAGTACCAACAAGCATTGTTCTCTATGCTGACGATGAAGAGGAGTTGGAGGAGACAGTATCGAGTGTTCATGTTCCGTTTCCCTTCCGTGAGCTCTACCGTTGGAAGACTTCAAGTTTGTCACCAGGGGTGTCTCTTTTTCCTTGGGCCTTTTCTTGTAGACAATTTTGTTTGTTCTTTCCTTTGTACCTCACTCACTCCAGTCCGCTTATAGCTGTTCCTTTATATCCCTCATCGGACAGATACCTGGTATCCGAGTGGAAAATGGTCATTGGACGTGATGGAATGATGGGAGAGGTCGGTTCAAGGGTTTGGGCACAGATGGGGTTTGAGCATGGACATTTGACATGATGTGGTGTCAATATGGTGGTGCCTAGATCTAGGTAAGGTAGATTTTTTGAGGAGCAGTAACACGATCATAATGATGGTCCATCAGTCTTCATTGGGGGGATGCATGATGGCTTGCTCCTTCCGAGGTCCTAGAATTCATAAGATCTGTCATGTGAGATGGAGTGAAAAAGAGTCTCAAGGTCGATTGAGAAAGATGTTGATCCGTTGAGAACGATGAGGTACAAAGACATATGATGAAAGCGGCGTATGAATGAGCTTGAATGGAAGTATGAGACTGCGAGGAACCGCTTGACCTCTTTGTGATCTTCAACATGTACGGCGGGCACTGGGCAGAGCCACTCGCTTCCGCTAGCGAATTCTCTCACGTGGCTCTGTTGACGTTGTTCGAGCCTAGAACATCCGACATTGGACCCAGGAGTGAGGCCGATGGCATCACTTTGTCCTCACGTGCCTGACTTTGCTCCCGAGGATATGGTACGATGAGGTCACAGTCCCTGTGTACTGCCTTTCGGTGGTTCTCGTTCCTTGTTGCCGTCCGTGTGAGATAAGACACAAGGGTCCAAGTGTTAATGGAGGGCATCTGAGTCAAGGCTGGGTGATGTGGACGTCGGGGAGAGGCTGGATCTTGAGGTGAGTGAGACAAATAGGGTCCGTATGAGACCTGTTTAGAAGGCCCCCTTGGTCTTCTGGAAGGAAAGGGTTTGTCTTCCGACCCAGAAGATGAGAAAGTGGTGTGGATGGGCATTTCGGTTGATTTAATCTCTGCACCGTCGGGTGGAGTTTCGAGGGTGGAAGATGGTGTGGGTGACGGACGGCTGGTAAAATGGGGGATGGCCACGAGATTTATGGTCAGGGGAAATGATGGGTCGAGGGATGGTACGAGGAGGTGGAATAAAATCAAGAAAAAATTTTCAGCGAAAAGGACGATTTGGTTTTTTTTCTGATTTTTCGAGAGGAAAAAAAAAAAAAAAAAAAAAAAAAAAAAAAAAAAAAAAAAAAAAAAAAAAAAAAAAAAAAAAAAAAAAAAAAAAAAAAAACGGTCGGACATTACCATGAGCCGTTCGATCTCGCGAGGCGACCACTTAACGTAGTATCACCTTGTGAGTTCCTCATGCACTGCAAGTCAGAAGAAAACCATCTGCAATGCAATGCAGCATAGTGCAGCCCTAGGTTGGATCTTAATGTGAGCAATTCGTCGATGCCGAATGAAACTCGACTTGACAATTCTGGATTTATGATTTGCTGGATGGAACGCAAACGGTTAGTGGAGAGATGTTGTCCTTCACGATCTGTCGTTTGTGGTCGACTGAAAGGGAATTTGATAGAGAGGAAGAGAGCAAATAGAATCCGTTCGAGCACGAAAGGAAAGAAGTCGGCAGTGAATTGGAGGGGCGTGCATCTGCATTCTCCCTCCTCCGTCCTCCTTCCTGGACAATGCCGCCATCTGAGAACGTACCTTCCTCGACCAGGCAGATGCGCACTTTGGCCGTTTAATTGCCATTGGATGGCCATATTTCGATATTCCGTCAGAAAACCAAAACCCATTTCCTTTTTTCTTCCCTTCCCAAACTTGCCGAGTCAACAAAAAACCAGACCACACCTCATCTTTGCACCAAATATCATCCAATCCTGGATAATCTCGCAATCACATGGCCTCGCTTCGCCGTCCCGTTTATCCCACCGTCCCGTCCCTCCTTTGGCAGCCAGGGCAGCTTATCTAGCGCGACCATCCCACCATCGTCAGCTTCGATGATGGTGTGTAGAGGAGGGGCTGTCCACTACCACCACCCGCCGTCATTACAACCCTCCAGCCGGGCACGCAACCGATTGAAATGCTTGAAATGGTGGTCATCTGGCCATGAAACCACCGAGGCCATGATTGCCAACTCATCAATTTCCATCACCGGTGAGTCCCTCGCGTCCCCTCCCGCATAGCTCCTTCTACCACAGAATCAAGCGACCCGGACTTTAACCCCAGATCCAGCAGGTGCTTACGGCGGAGGCTGACCGATACCTACTATACACTGGCCTGCGAGCTCCTCTCCCGAAAACTAACAGCCTCCCGAACGGCGCAGCAATTTCCTCTGCCGATTCCATTGCGAAAATCCAAGAATCACTCCACGTCGAGCGAATCTCCGTCAATCATACCTCGTCACCGCTCACCCGCGCCGCATCATCTTCCTCCCCGCACCCAGTTACCGCCGGGTTAAGCGCAACGTGACTCTGATCGGGCCATGTCCAAGGCAGGGCCATGGCAGTCTACACTTGTTCCCGCCCGGGGCTTTCTGCCTTGGCTTCCCAGAATACCTACAGACACACTTAGCAAAACTCCAACAGTGACGATAGCGGACAACTGGACAACTGGCAAGTCATCCGACAGACGACATGCGCCGCCCCCGTGGTTGGGGCCCAACCAGATTTCAAACCCGGCCGCAAAGAACGGCCCATCCGTCCGGCTCTTGTTTGCCTTTTCCTTCTCCATCCAACCTGCCCACATTCCGCGCACTCGGGTTGCTACATAGTCAACAACTGTGATGGGTAGTCCCGTGGCGTTCGATTGGTAGATACTGCGCCGTCATCTCACCAGCATCTGCGCTGCAAGTTGACAACGCCACGCAGATGCGGTCGCTTACACATCTCAAGTCTTCACGGAAACGCCATGAAGATCCGATTCGAGCGCCCGGTCCTGGTTCTCTGCGTGGCGCATGCCGTGCGATCCCCCAAGACGCCCTTCTCACATTGTGATAATGTTGAGATACGAGCGTGCGTGATTCCGGGGTAATAAGCTTTTGCCCCGGTGCGGGTTGTGCTTGGTGAAGCTTGACCGATATGCTCGGTGGGGTATTGTGCCCGCATCACGATGCTCCTGCTCATGGGTCTGCCTGTCAGTCACTCTCAGTTGAGATGTTCGTTGATACTGGGTCGCACACTCAGAGCAACTGGAAGTCATTCGTGATGCCGTGACCATGATATTGCAGGTTGTCATATCTCGAATGGCCATCCGTTCCATTGACTGACACCGGCCAAACACTAAGACATGTACAGGAACTTGTCCAGGGCATCGCGACAAGACCTTTCTCGCCCAGCCAAGTGGACTGCACTAGTTGATGCATCACCATTCGAATAGTTTGATACCATCAGGAAGCTCATTCGGGCCTGGCAAGATACGAGGTGTTTTGTGTTGGTCAAACGCACGTTGAAGACGTGGGGGTAAGTGGTCCCTGCCGTAACCGATGGACGATGAATTGTCATAACCGGGGGAATGAACTATCACATTGTCCCTTATAACCATGATCCTTTGCTATTCACGTCTTTGCAGGATCCAGGCCCATTAACCCGACGCGTTATCGTACATTCGGGCCTTTTGCAACACCACTGATGTTGTCTTGGCGATGTAGAGGAAGATGTCGGGACCGAGGAGCTGTGAGTCTCAAACTTGGAGTAAGCAGTGTGTACCGGCGTTTTTCCGCATCAATTTCAACTCCAGAAGAGGTTCGTTGTGAGAATCCATGGGCGCGAGTCGGACCGCAAGCAAACCTTGTATGGGAAAGCGGATAAATGGATCTGACGCGGCCGCTCACGTGGACGACGAGGAATTGATAGAACGGTGTTTTGGTGTTTGATCAAATGATTCCAATACCGGGGGTCCGTTGAGCAGTTCTCGCACGTTGGATGTAAACAAACAGAACATCGCCCTCACCTTGGCAGGAGAAGAAAAAGGGGTTCACCGTGAAAGGTGGTCTGTGCGCTCAAGGTGAGCTTGTACTTGTAAAAAGCGCCAAGCCTGCCCCACCTGGAAGCCGAAGTCTGTCATCAGTCTTGACCACAACTGTCGCCACAGACAACAAGCTGCTACTCTAGAGAAATATCGGACTCATCAACAAGGTCTGGAATAAGACTCAATTCAAGTTTCATCCTCAAACCCCAAGTAGTTTTCCTAGGTCAAAAGAGTCACTTCAGCGCTGCAAAAGCCGTGGAAGGGGAAAGTTCTCGCCACTAGTGGTCCGAGCGTCTCCAGCGGCGATTGCATCTCATGCAGCTTCATCCAATTTGATCCATGATTGATTATGATTCATAATCACTACAAGCTCCATAGTTCCTTCCAACAACCGCTCCCCATCGATTCACTTCCGCCTTCTCAATTATAATAAAACTGTCAATTGACATCAGTCCTTTTTTCTCAGCCACCCACAGCCTTTCATTCCTTTCAACATCTTCCAGGCGCAGGGGAGGGACCGTCATCACAAACTTTTATCACTCAACTTCACCATTCATTCTTTTACCTTCAACATACAACACACACTTTCAAGCTCGGATACCTGTCCAGAGAAGTGAAGATGATTCCCATCCGCCCCAAACCCACCGGGCCCGGCAACGACGACCCCAACTCCTCCCAACCCCGCCGCGACAAACAAGCCGTCCAAGCCCCCTCCCCCTCCCGCATCGCCAGCAAACCCGTCCCCGAGCGCCAGCTCCGCTCCCCGCGCGAGTACCAAATCGACCAACTCAAGCGGCGCTTCAGCCCCAAGGAGACAACCGACTCCAGCACCGGCGAGACCTCCCTGCTCTTCTCTCTCAAGCCCTCAGACCCCGATTTTCCCTACGATCTGGAAAAGCTGGAATGCGATCTGAGGATTCCCGAGGAGTATCCCAAGCAGCCGGCGAGATTGCTGGTGAGGAATAAGGATATACCGCGCGGGTTTGCGGTGAATATTGAGCGGGGATGGGATCGACTTGTTGAGGAACGGAAAGGCAAGGGGGGCACGTTGTTGACGGTTATGAATGCGCTTGATCGAGGGTTGGAAGGGTTTTTGGCGAAGGAGAAGAAGGAGACGGTTAAGATTACTGTGTTTAAGGATTCAAGGCACTTGGAGGGTGAGCCGAGCGGGGTGGTAGGGAAGGAGGTGCCCAAACAGCCTGAGGTGTCAAAGCAGGTGGTGCAGCAACCGAAGTCGAGGCCGTATATCCCCCTGGAGGTGTTCACGAGAGATCAAATCGCAGAAGCCAAAGCGAGGAGAGCGCAGGAGGTGCGCCAGCTCGAGGCCAGGATGAGCAGACTGCCGCTTTATCACAAGTCGAGCGACGGGGTGATTTACACGTTGCCGCTGGATCCGAAGAGGAGAGGCAGTTTACCGCCGGGGTTGCAGAGTGTGCATTCGGTGCAGCTGGTTATTCCGCTGCTGTACCCGCTGCAGCCGTTGAGGGTGTTGTTGAATGATGTTGATGCCAACGAGGCCGAGGCGGTGGAGGAGCTGTTTGCGCAGAAGGCGGTGGAACAGAAACAGATGAGTTTGACGAGCCATTTGAATTATTTGGCGACGAATTTGCATGCTTTGGCGAAACAGGCGGCGCAGGAGAAGGAGAAGGCTGTTCAGGCTGCTGCTGCTGTGGAGGAGGAGGGGAAGAAGAAGGCGGCAGATGAAGAGGCCAAGGAGGCAGAACATGTTGCTTCGGCGGTAGATGGAGAAAGGGGACATGTACATGTCATTCCCAGGCCACTGGAGTGGACGCTCGTCAACGCCGACGGCTCTTCCGAATCAGAATCCGAAACGGATTCCGACGACGACGACTTCGAGGTGGTTGACGGTGAAGGCAACACCTCCGGCGTAACGCCCGGTACCACCCTCCCCACCGCCACCGCCGAGCGCGGCACCGCCATCTCCTTCCCCTCCATCGAGCTACACGGCATCGAGCTCCTCCAAGTCACGCTCCTCTCGCTGTCCGTCAAATGCAACCGCTGCAAAACCCTCAACGACGTGACCTCGCTCAAATCCGACGTCGAAAAGCTTGCCTCATGCAAAAAATGCGCCACCTCCTTCAGCGTCCGCTTCCGCGCCGAGCTCATCCACGCCAACTCCACGCGCGCCGGTTTCATCGATCTTTCGGGCTGCACCATAGCCGACATGCTCCCTTCCTCTTTCATCCCCACCTGCGGGCGGTGCTCCACGCCCTACCCATCGCCCGGCTTCGTGTCCGTGAGGGGCGAAACAACCACTAATGTGTGCAGGGAATGCCACGCGCGCTTCACCTTCAAAATCCCCGACGTCAAATTCCTCACCTACAGCACCTCCTCCGCCTCTTTACCCCCCACCCAGGGCCCCAAGCGCAGAGACCAAAAGTTAGGTCTCCATGCCGGCGACCCCCTCCCCGACAAAGGCGCCTGTGCGCACTACAAGCGCTCGTACAGGTGGTTCAGATTCAGCTGCTGCAACAAGGTGTATCCGTGCGACAAGTGTCACCAGCAAGCCGAAGATCATGTGGATGAGTGGGCGAACAGGATGATTTGCGGGTGGTGCTCAAGGGAGCAGAATTATCGGGTGGAGAATTGTGCGTTCTGCGGGAGGAGTGTTGTCCGCAAAAGGACGGGCGGGTTTTGGGAGGGCGGGAAGGGGACGAGGGATAAGGTGCTTATGAGGAGGGGGGATAGGAGGAAGTATAGGAATAAGAAGGATGGTAATAAGGCTAATAAGGGTTGAGGAGGCTGCTGTTGGGCTTGGAGGTCGTGGACGACGTTGATGTGGATCAAAAAGGGGGAGGGGGGGGGTTTCTGATGTCGTTTAGCATTGGTATCACTAGCATGGCATAGCATGTTTATGGTGTTGGTATGTATCGGTCTCAAGATGATTTTCATCTCGGATTAACCCTCTTTCCTTCCCATCCTCAAGCTTCGTAGAAGTGCTTTCGCTACATACTGTCGATAGCTTGCATGATATGCCGGATCTTTGATATCCTGCAGGAACACATACATATCCACGCAAAGTTCATGATAGATCCATGTAAGGCACCAATACGCGAATCTCCAATGGTTCGGTAGCGAGAAGAATGCTTCTACATGATTCGATGTACGCCATGGCAGAAGTCAGAGCCAGGCATGAACCGCATTGCCCTTACAGTATGCCACGCACATGAAATGGCTTTGTTTACTTCCGCATCGGCTTCGCATTTTACCCCCGAGTTAACGGCACGGCCAGCGTCTTGCAGGTTCACGATATCCATCTGACACCGTTCGGCTCGGGCCTCTCGGATGGCGTTGAATGGCAAGCTCAGGTTGAATAGAGAGGGGGAAACCAGACATAAGCGCGACAACAGCACTGTATAGTAGCAAACATGAACCCATAAACGCGGCCGTAACTCTAATACGGTAGACCTGTCTCTTTGCCCTCGTTGAGGATTAGGTATCATTCCCGCCGGCTTGGCAATGTTTGCTGTCAGTTCCAGTCTCCTTTTAGTCGTCCTCGTGATTGCCTGTGACTTGCAGAGGCCTGCCCTGTGTTTTTTCCTTTCAACGTGAAATCCTTGACGGACAAGTCTGCCGAGGAATGACCTCACAGTGTCTCAGAATTGCTGAGTTGTTCAATATTTCGAGCCTTTTAGGGGCTTGAAGGGTTATGTTTCCGGTATAGCGTGGGGGGTTGTCTTGCGGTTGATGTCCGTTCCTGGTGTGATGATGTGATGGCGGACGGGTGATGAGCCTCACTGTAGCCGCGGCTTACGGATAGTCCACGGGCGGCTGACGGGGGGCTGACGGGGGGCTGACCGGTGGTGGAGGGATAAATAATCATAGGTGGGGAAATGGACGATGTAATGGGTAGGAAAAGGAAGGTCGGACGGACAGGGAAGAAAAAACGAGGTGAAAACGGAGCTGGGATGGTGTTGGGGTATTAAGATGGTGGTGTGGTGGGGGACGAAAAAGGTGACTTGAAAGTGGTCATGGGATGTAGGAAAATAAGGAAATGGCATAAACAGGGAAGGGGATTAAAGGAAAACGAAGGAAAATGGGAAAGGAAATGGAAAAGAAATGCGAAAATGGCATGTGAATTTGGTGATTGGAGGACAGGAGGAAAAGACCAGGAAAAGAATTAAACGTGAAAAGAGAAAAAAAAAGAAAATGGAAGTGAAATGAAAAAACGAAGAAGAAAAGAAATAACAATTAGGCTGAACATTTGACAGGTAAATGGCTGCAAGCCTGCCTGTCATGGGAGATGTGTTGCTTTTCCCCAGTGCCCCTGCAGCTGCAGTGGTTTTCGTTCATCCCATCCCGTCTTGCCCAATGTCGAATTGTCGATGTGCCGTGGTGTTCCAACACTCAGGTTTCTTTTTGATACCACTGACAGCGCGCAATTCCGCAATCCTCGCCAGTTGTTCGTCTCCTATCAATCTTACAAGAAGTCGTCGAAAAATATCTTGCTCCTTCGATTTGAAAACTTAACCATTTGTCCATCTCCCAAATACAGTATGCAATCGCAATATTTGGCCCCAAAATATCCGTAATTTATTACATCCCCTGACAAGATGTCAGTTGACCACCAAAACCGGGCTAGGGTGCCCTGGCAGGTCATCAAAGCCAAGATTTCCGGGGAGCCGGGGAACTGAAACCCCTGACTTCCGGGGCGGTTTGGGGCGCTGACGCCCGCTGACGCCCGGGGAGGAAATGTGGGGGTTATTTTGTTTAACGCCCGACCCCCGGCTTCCCCGGCCGGAGCCCGAACGGCCATGGACAAGGAGGCTGCTTCGGGAGCGATTGAAAAGTTGCCATGTGAGTCGGGACCGGAGGCAGTGATATTGATCTCATTCCTTTTGAGGTGGGCGTAGGTGATGGAAAGGGAAGGCGGACAGGAGAAACGGAGAGATAACATGGGATTGTTTCTTACCGGACACTGTGGGGCATGTCTTCTTCCAGGTCCAGTGTTGATTATTACCAAGAGGTATCGAATTGTGTCAGCGGTTCTAATAACTTGAACAATATATCAGCTACTTTTGATCAACATCCCCCATTACCACACTGAGAACCTGACAATTACTTGGATCACCGTTCCCAGCAAATACATGATACATATACGAACCTGCAAGTTATGCTTGGCTCTTCTTTCCCAAAAAGACCGCAGTGATCTCCCAACCTCATCACGCACGTGGTGCATGCCTTCTCCTGGTGCTCTACACATACAGTACCACTTCAACCGAAAAGGCAAGAGATCGTCATTCTGGGGAACTATTATTGGCACGATTGCATACCGTACGTACAAATTGTGGAAATCTGACGTCGAGCGCAAGATCGAGACTTTCTCGATAGCCTCACCTTGCCTTGCGAGATTGTCGATACTACATATCTCGATGTCAAATTCCTTGGTGTAACCTCAACCATCCCCACAAAGCGCGCTTAATGGCGTCAATTATGGGGCTGATGGGCTGCTGAAATGGTATGGCAACAGGCGAAAACAAGGTGAAGCTATTCCCATGCATTACGTAGTACTGAGGACTATCGATGTTCCCGTTGCTTCCCCGGAGTTCATCATGGTACGCTATGACTTGGGTGAGACACACAGACCCATCACCAAACAGAACAGAACCATAACAGAACAGGCCAGAAGCAGCTTCTGCCAAGGGAGAAAGAACCCCAGATCCAGAAAATAAAGACATTGGAAACATTGGCAAAGGAACGAGGCTCCGGCCCGCAATGCCAGCCTGCCACGCCTGTCAGAGACGGTTGTGTAACATTGAACATTGATGTGCCAAGCTTTTGTTAGCGTTAGGGAGACTAACCCCGTGAACACTTTGTCCGTGGGTTTGACTCGTCCGTTATTATCAGTGTTTGTGAAGAAGACGTGCGATGAACCGTTGTAGCCTCTAGACTTTCACCGGTGGAGGTCAGTGCGGACAACCTGAATGGAAATCCGGGGAAAACGGTGTCCGCTCTGCTTGGGCCGTGAGATAACTGTAACAATAACGGTTATACCGCCCAATGTTTTGGATAATATGGGGACACCAGGGGCATGAAATCATAGATCAGGGCATCAGAACATACTAGAATTAAACGACGGGCCGAATACCCCAAGGCAATTGGGAGCTAGCTAGCACCGGTAGTGTAGTAGCGATATGTCAACGGCGGCCTGTCCGAGGGGCATGTTCCTGGCGTTGTCTCACCATGGTGGACGAGGGCTCAGCTTCCACAGACGTTCTGGAAGGATTACATCCAGGTGACCACCGCATCTACCTCTAATTTGGACGACATCCGGATCGAGAAGCGGGCGTGCTCCGAGCTGGCGCGAATTGGGATGCTAGTGTAGAGAACGCCGAAAAAGGGATCTGGTAAGAGCCCGATGCTCATTTCGGTGTCGTCGCTGGGACGAACATGGAACAGGAGGATGTTGGCGGTGCTCGTTAAAGTTTCCTTTCGGTTGTTACAGACAGTCCAATCTCCGGTTTTGGTGGTTTGGGTACAGTACCGACGTCACTGGTCATCTGAGGTGGGCCTGTCCAGCGCCATGGGACCTGGAATAAGGTGGTTGTTAGTTGTGGGGACAGGAAACGCTGCTGGGAACGTTGACGGTAAGGGGATCGAAGCCTAGTTTGATATGAACCGTGAAAATAAAATAAAAATTAAATGAAATAAATTTGAAAAATGGGAGAAAGTAGATGGAAGTATGTAGCTGGAGGCTCCGCTGTTACCCATGTGCATCATTCCCCAGGCCAGCGGTAGGGATGCGCGACGATGTGCAGAATTGGGTCCCCTGATTGAATTTGGGATCGAGGCCTGATTGATGTCATTTTCCTCTTTCAGACGTCAACCATCTCGACGCGGAGCCGGAATTGCAAACCGATGTATGGAACAACGCGAAATCCACATTCTGAGGAAAGATACAAAATTCGCAAAAGATTGTTCAGATGCATTGGGTTTCGCATCACGATGATTGCGATGATTGCCTGCAGACGCTCACGACAGTTCAGTGGAATCCTGCGCGCCAAGCGGCACAAGTAATTCCTGCTACAGCGTCCATTGACGACCCAAATGTAACAGTTTTCTGTAGCATTTCCAGCGCTTCAATCTCAGGCTCTCCTACCCACCGAACCAATGCAAAAAGCTTCCCTCTTCCTGCGCTGTAAATTCTGCCCCATTGGAAGACGAAATCAACGGACAGAACCCCTTTCGGACAACATCTCGATCTGCCGACGACAATTAAGACAATTGACGACATCAAAGCAGTCCCGTGGCGTCCGCCCGGCCGCTGGCTGCCCCTCCATCACGGCGGCCGTCCCGAGTCCAAGTCCAACCATCCTCGACACTTCCATCGAACCTATAACTCCTACCGTACTGTACCGTAAACTACTACCGAATAACCGAGCCAGCCCAGTAAGAAAACCATAATAACCGAACACTTTTGAGCCTCCTCGTTCTCCCACACAAAGTGGGATTGTCTCGGGTGACTGGGTGATTGGGGATGGATGGGGGATGTGATCTTCCGCAACTTACCCCGCAGTTTTGTTAACATCCAAGGACGACACATTCAAGGGCCAAGGACTAAGACAAAAAAAAAAAAAAAAAGAGCCGCCAAAGTTGTCTCAGACAAGACAAGACAAGACAAGCAACCGAACTGGGGCTCAAGTTCCTAACCTCTGACGTCGTCGATGTTTCCCCCTCGCGAACCCTCCATGATTAGGTGATCTTGGTGTCCTATGTAAAGATGGGATCTGAGATCTAGATTTCTTCCCCCTGTGTTAACGCGAGGCACAATAACCGAGGTTGATCGGTTCAGCATCCAAGATCAGACCTGGCAAGCGATGCTTGCGTTGTCTCGGATTTAGTAACAGAAAGCAGAAAAGGGGGTTCGTACCTAAATAAGCAAGGACCTAGCGACCTGGCAACCTGATGACAACCTGGATCAAATGCATCGGTTACATAGTATACATCGCTGATCGTTTCCTTCGGAGTCAAGAACCGTCGGTGTGCATTGGGGTATGCTTGGATATGCCGCCAGGGACAAATACGAGAACTTGACTGCTGTAGAAGCAGCTAGGAAGGTATGTCTTATATTAAACTTTACTGGTGTTGATGTGCTTTGTTCGCTGCAGACCGGAGTTGCAAAGCGCCTTTTGTGGTTCTCGCAGGGTCGCCGAGGTCATTGGATTGATCGTCAACATGCTTGGCCTCTCGCTTCGGACATTGACCTCCTTTTCTGTCAAGTAGGTTCTCGAGGAGTCTCCGGTCAAGCACGCCATGCGCTGAGGTTCTTTTTAAGATATCGTAGCTCATGGATGTCACAAACAGACTGCTAGCAAGGCCTAGCCTTGACATCTTGGGTGATTCTACGCCATAGCAGCAGCAAATATCCGAATCTCTGCTGGGCAAGATCGCGATGGGCGTTCTCGGGCTTCTACCACACGCAACTGCTGGGTTGAATGAGTAAACTTAGTTAGGCGGCCTCTGGTAGAAGCCGATGGAATATTGTCAACCTGTAAACGGGACATATGTAGGTGTCGAGCCAATGCATTGCTTGCCGGGGCTACAGATGCGAAGTGATCGCTGTGATACTTGAACCAATGCCGGGCAACGTCCAGATATATTCTATACTTTGATCGTTCTACGCTGGTCGGAAAATTTTCAGTTTAAGCTTCCCACCGCAACCGACAATTTTAAACACCATGAATCCGAAATTCTAACACTTTTGCTCCTCTCGATTCAATCGCCCAACGTCCGATTTTGGGTTTCACGAAACGCGAAGCTCACGACTAACAGTAAGGCCTTCGTTCTTTACATCATATTGGCCTTAAGAAACAACTTTGAGTTTTACTTTGCCGGTCATTGTTCCCATTTTGAACAAAGTCACAGATCTGCCGGGGTGGTAGGGCATGAACCCCCATCCTAAGTTCAAGTTGCATCTAGAGTAGCAGACACTCAGTAATTGTGTTAGTAGATGAGACCTCAATATCCTGAAATCTCGTTATTCCATTTCCGACTGCATCCAAAAGTTGTAATGACAGACACGCTCGAGAGAGGCTAGGGTAAAGAGGTGAGAAACTGGAACTATTTGAAGGCAACCATGGAGAGAAGTATCCAGCCAGGGTTAGGGTATATGATCACGAATGCCATCCTTGGAGACGATGGTAATGTCATTAGAAGGGTACATCGCGGGTTCTCACGTATCGCTCCGTTTACCTGCTACCGTGAGGTCTACCGGTAATTCTGACTCGATTTGATTTTGCTCAAACAGGTATAGAGCCGGGACCCTCTGACTGAAGCAAGAGCTTCGACCAATATGTTAGTGAGCTGATGCGAGTCGCAGGATTCGTTGGGAACGATCCAATCCCAGGATTGGTTGAGTAAAACCAAATTCCGTGAGAAAAAGGAGTATTTTACAGCTCTGACAGGCAACGTACCGAAATCCGTATCGGGATATACAAATAAGACCACTTACCCCCGGCCTCCAGCGGCGTCTCCCGACGTCCACCGGCGCTCACGGCCCCCAACCCCGTGGAACCGTACTCCACCACCGACCTCCACCGATCAGGCCTGGCGATCCCCGATGGGTCTATATGGCCGGGAATCGGACCTCGGACGGACCGGAACCAGACCCGACCCGGGGTAAGAAACCGGCATCGGCAACTGACGATCCGGCGATGACCGAATGGGAAGCGCGGCGTGGCCGTCGCCGTTGGTCAGCTCCCATCGAAGTTGACGGTTGAGGCTCAACAACAAAGGATGATGTACACAAGCGACCGTTGACGACGTTTCAAGCGAATGTCAGCAAACGTTGCCAAGATGTTGTTTAAAGATCCTAAAATCGCTAGATATCTCGACACTGAGCGGGAGTGTCACCCGGTTCTAACTTTGGGTTTCTCGTAAGCGGGTTGTTTCATCATCATCGACTTCAGCGTCAGTGAAGAACGGAAGAAAAACCACCACAACCGCTACCCGGACTGCGGACTGGAGGCGTTGTGTATACAAGCCACCAAGCAGAAGAAAAAGCCACCGGTGCCTGTAGTGGAGCCAACATAGCGAAATACAACGTTCTTGTATTTTCTCATGATTTGCAGTAATCTTACGACAGGATGATGGGAGGGCAAGTGTAAAAGAAATGTGTATACAGATCGGGTAGGGACAGTTGGCCGCGGGGGTCATCCGTCTTGTCCAGAACTCCAGCTTCTTCTCATCCCGTTTCCGTGGCCTTTGAGAGCAACGAGAGACGGCCGACGGAAAGCGGGAATCGGGAAACGGGTGTCATTCGGGAGGGGGTATATCGCAGGTTACGCTCGTAAAGTCTAGGCGGCGCCGTGGGAACAGCTTCAGTTCATCGAGCCGTTACCTCCGTTAGACGTTGCGCGTAAGGATCTATCCTTCTCTGATGGCGAGCCGGACTACTCTAATTGCTGTGGTAAAATACCGGCATTTGGTAACATTAACAATCGGAGTCGAAAAAAAAAAAAAAAAAAAAGAACTCGCATCTCCCTCCTCCAGCTCCAGTCATCCTCAATCACCCCGCGACACGTACCCGAGAGCGGCTTAGTACCAGCTTACGAAAAATGACAACACGGGAAGCTAAAGCAGGGAAAAGGGTCTAGATACCAGTGGTTTTGAGATCTTGAGAGGGGGGATTGAGGGGTAGCTATGAGTTTAGCGAATGGCGCAAGTTGTGAGAAAGGCAATTCTGAAGCTGTGTGGTTGGTCCCAAGTGTTTAGAGGTCTTGGTGATAGAGGGGTAATAAGAAAGCCAATGGCAAAGAGCCGTCACTTTTGTAAACTATTGTCATGTCTCGCTGACCTGTTGGATAGTGGGCTTGAAGCGGGATGGAGGGAATTACTTGCAGCTGAGGACTGACAGCTTGACGCCCCTGGATGAATTAAATCTTTCGAAGTGTCATGACAGTGAAATGGAGGGTGGAAAGCACTCCAGTGGTTGGCTCAGAATTCAAAGCTCACGTGGAGGGTGTAAACAATGTTGGAAACGACGAAAATGACAACCGGGTTTGTCGACTCAATACGAGCCGTGGCTGGCTTCAAATCACGAATACTTTGTTTGTCATTCCGGAAACAGTTTCATTAAGTGAATCAGTGACAACGTCCATCTGTCGCTCCGATGTTTCCCCATGACCGTAGTTGGAAACCGCACGTTTTGGGATTCATGTTTCTTGGTTGAGAGTGGAAGAACGATCCGAAAGGTATCGTGACATCAAGGGCGGATGTAAATCCGAGTTGAGGACATTTGTTGCGCAAACCAAGACGGCAACTTTGCGCTCGGTTGGCTACCTCGACCTACAGTGCGGTGAAAGTGCATCCGGCGCATGAATGTCGATGCCAACAAGAACAGTCGGTGAGTTTGGTGTGGTATAGATATTTTGACAATGCTGAACTAACTGTCAAAGCCTAGAAAGAGTGTCGAGAAATGGGAAGGGTGTCTTGAGATCCTGTCAGCCACAAGAGCACAACATGAACTTGGGTTGGCCAGAAGCGAGTCGACGATACCAGGGCTACCAATGGGATAACTAGAAACAGCATCATCAGTCTCAAACCCCCGACGACTGGACTGATTCGAGGTTTGATGTTGATAGTTGTTGGTGGAACATATCATATTTCAGTCCTACTCGAGGTACCTGAAGATCACATTATCATCCGGTCGGAGGATTCGATGTCGGCCCGTTGATGGTGACTGTGAACTCGATCTTGCCGTTTCTCGTCACATCATATCGCGACGTCGAGGACGGGGATAACAAATAAGAATCGCCAGGTTCCAGGGCGAGAATCACAGACAAGCGCCTCCGGAGATACGTATCGTAGCCGCGGTGTGATGTGACGGCGCCGTCACCTAGTGTGAACGGAGGGCTGGCGGGGGTGGTACCTTGCTGTTGAGACGAACAACAAAAAGTCAATGACAAAAAATAGAAAAATTAAAATATGATTAAATCGTAGGAAATATCAATTTGTTTTACCTCATGGCAAATGTCCAACCGGGCGCTATCTGGCGCCTCCCACACCCGTGCCTTGAATTGACTGTTAACAACTCATCAGACGTGAGGTTCGGTGTCGTCCGGTTGGATCGTAGATGCCCGCAGTGCATTAGTCTCCCGTGGCTACTGCTAAGCTACTGCTAAGCTAATGCTAGCCTGCGCTATGCGACATGCGCGACAGCGACACCACAGCAATAAGCCCCGCATGGAAAGAGGTGCTGTTAGGCGTAACTGTTTAGGTAATCCCCTGTATTTCAGCGAAGGGAGGGTTACACTGCAGCTGGCGATAAGGCTTATCGACGACGGTGTAACTTTTCCGGTGTGTATCATGGTAAGGTAATGCCGGCCCGGCTTGTTCACCGACTTTCCATCACCACCCAAACCACCAAATCCTCCTCCTTCAGCTCCTTCGTTTTCATGCACAAGAATGGATCGTGACGGTTGCAAATTTTTTTCTTGGTCAACTTCAAACACTGGCGGCCTGCTTCGGGGACGTGCGGAGTCGGTGGGATGAGGCAGACTCGGACTGTTTCCCAACCACCATCACCTTCATCATCAGGATACACGTCGCATCATCGGTCCTTCTCCTCCTTGGAGTCGTTCCTTGATCGGTCCTTTGGTCGCCATCACGACATCTCTCACCTTGACACATGCGGACAGCAACTCCGCCCATGTAGACAGGAGAGTATCCAAACAGGAAGAGATGAGGAGAAATCTCTGCAGTTCAGGATTACTCCCCCATCCCACGAAAAACATCTCCGTCGTCGCCGGCGCCAAGATGCCAGTTTACCCAGCCACATGGGAACTCGACACTCCCAACAGAGACAAGCCCCAAGCAACGACAAGCGAGAAAGCAAGGGTAGGTAGCATCCAAGGAATCTGCAACTCCAAAAAAATTCTCGTACGTCCTACCTGCAACGCGGAGATCTCCCCAAATGCCAACCAGTCGTCCGGCTCGCAGTCTTCACGCCTCATGCGAGTTCGTTACAAGCCAAGGGGAAACGAACCACCAGATTTCAAGAGCCTCCGATCGGAGCTGTCGCCGAAGGCTTCAGAAGTTCTCAAAGACGTCATTGGACCGCTTGTAAGGAGGCAGATAGCTGCTCCGAGCAACGAACGAACGTTAGCCAATTCTTTAACCCATTCGTTTCGTTGCTGAGGCTCAGAAAAGGTTGGGTACCGTGACCAACAAATATCAAAAAGTCAGCCTGCCAGCGCACCGCAAACCCACATCGGGAGGTAGGTCAAGACGGGAAGGAATGACGCCGTCTGCTTCATCTTTTTGTCGTTTGTTGCGGCTATTACCTCTGTTTGGATAACAACCGTTGGGCAGCATTCATTTAGTAAAAACCAACGCAATATCAAACACCAAAAACAAAGGCCACCTCATGGCATCCACAACTTCACAAGGCTGTGTGTGTCAACTGTCAAGTGTCAGAGTCACTTTTCGGTCAACGTCGGCATTGAACCGTTCATTCAACCTGACTGACGGTGGTCGTTCGCCCCGCACTCCGGGTGGTACGTATGTACTGGTACGTATCGACGGAGGTCTGCAACTGCGGCGGTGCCTCGGCCAACGTCCAAATGTCCCGTCTCATCCCGAGATTACAAAGACGAAACTCCGGGTTTGGAGACCTTCCAGAACAGTTCCAAAACAACCTAAAGAGGTCCCACCCGCGCCCCCTATTTCGGGTCATCCGTTTTAGGAAGAAAGATGATTCTGGCCACCTTATTTCGTCCCTGGAGTCTCGTGTCTCGTGTCAGGAGCCAAGGCAAGAGTTCGGCTCTAGGTCCATCTAGTCTGAAAGATTCAGACCTTTTTTTTTTTTTTTTTCCTTGTCGACAAGTCAAGAAGCTGCGATGATGAAGATACCCCTTTCCGAGCAAGCGGGTACCAGCTACTGACTGACGGTGTGTTTCAACTCGAGTCATCTCCATCGCCAACGAGACGGGGCCAGGCACAGCGGACGGACATCTGGTCCGGACATGGACACGGACCCGGACAACGTTTGGAGGGACAAAGCCATGTGGCATGGCTTGTGCTTTCATCCACTTTGAAGATTTTGGTCGGATCGCTATTTGGCTCGTGAAAGGAGGTACTTTTCGATACCTCTTCCACCTTTTTTTTAAAAAAAAAAAAAAAAAAAATTTTTTATCTTATTTTATTTTTTTCTTCTCGATGCGCCCGAGTTCGAAATTTCACGTTGGAGACATGGAGCGGACTCGGTGTGAAATTATCTTAGACCTAGATCTCACACAAGCAGACACGTTCCACGGACAGTTTTCACTTTTCACATGTTGCAAGATCCACATCGAACTTCTCGGTTCGGGACGCAGGACCGTTTCGTCTTGGCTTTCTAAACTTTTGCTTGTGCTTCATAGGATCCGTAACACTGGACTGGCATCGCAAGTCGCCGCCATCCCTGACTCCCTGTATACCTCAAAGGAAAGAACGGGAATTGCACGTCCATCACACACTTCACGAAAGTCTTCTCTCCTCCTTCCTGATTCAGCAGAAGGTCGGAGACATTCGAGATGTGAATGTATGTCCTTGCCCGCCATGTCATCTTATCCACGGTCACAGGTCAACGCCGACGACAATATTCCTGATGACTTACACAACCTCGAAGGTTACGCTGACCGCTTTCGGTACTTGCTTACCCTTTCCCTTCGCAAAACTGCATCCCTTAAAGTTAGGTAGTCGACGGTCATATATCAGAGATGCAGTTGAAAGTTTCCTGCACGCATCCAAGGTATGAGCCGACACTACACTCTACAATGGGGGTAGAGATGCGTAAGGGAGGGACGTCTGTATGTGGTTGAATGTACCCCAGACCATTCCAGGTTACCCCAGGTCTTTTGTTTCCTTGTTCTCCCAGCGGATCCCCACGTGGACGTGGGTGTGGGTGTGGGCGTGGTCGTGGGCTTTCACGTTTCACGTTTCAGTGACAGCACTGACAGGAGAGTCGGAAGTGTGGTGATCTACGGGTAATTCGTGGAGCTGACTCGTCAAACGGAAGACCTCGGGAAGTTATGTTCTCTAACGCAATTAACACATGGCATGGATATGATCTGCCCTTGTTGTAGGTTCATGTTCCTTTGGGAGAAGGAGGAATTGGTAAGGACTTAGTGATCAGAGTAAGTACACATGTGAGGGGGCTCTTGGCGTGGAAGGTGCGAGGTCGTTTGGGATATTGTCAGGTGGGAGGAAGTGGTGATGGGTGACAAAGGGAAACGGGGGAAGGGATGAAGGGTTGCTTGGGGGACAGTGATTTAACCTTGCCTAGACCAAAACTTGTGGAATAGTCAATAAAGTGAGGTGCGCGCCTGTGAGATAGTCTACCTAAATAATCTTTGGTGAAGACCGTGCCGCCTTGCGTCCCTGAATTCGACCTGAAGTCGAAGAAATGGATGTACAGTTCAATGCTGGTTTGATTGTTAGCGCGGTTCTTGCGACAGGGGTCTGCAAAAATATACAGAAAATCAACGGGACAACCATATTCGAAACAGAAAATCAGATAGAGTGTATAAAGCGTCCAAAACCCATCTGGTTGACGCCAACTTCTTCCATGAAAATTGGTGGAATGGTGGTTGAGTTGCGCAGAGTGTGTAGTGAAGTCCCGCGCTAACGAACAAACCAGGGGGTGAACTGTACGAAGGTACATCCACTACTTACATGGCGCAGATACGACTGTTTCGGGTTAGGGTTAAGCACGGCTCAATTTGCCTCGAAGCTGCATCGTCGCCTGCTTCTCTTCCTGCCATTTCAAGGATACCAGACCGGTGCTTGGTGATGTCTTCATCAAACTCACCCGGTAACTATATTGGCGAGTTTATGAACCGAAAATACCCGAACTTAATCCCATGTCGCCAGATAATCGACCACCCTCCGCGCCAACAGCCCAATGGAAGATTCCTTCGGTATTGAAGTCATCGGTTCTAGAAGGCTATTTCGGAGGGAAACCCGTCGAAAGGGGTATCTCCTCCGTTCGTCATCATACTTGGAAAGATAGACTGCGCTTTCCACGTACACGTGAAAGAGGGGGCATTCTTGTCGGCCATGTCAATCATGATGAATCCGGCGGTTTCGACCCCTCGAAAAAGGTGTGTGTGTGCGCGTGGAGGTTTTTGGGCGTGCTCAAGAACAAAAGGAAGGAGCTACCCTCTAAATCATCGGATGAAGGATATTTGGAGTTCTCGTTGGAGTGATGACATCTGGCATGTGAAGTTGGGGTACATAAAACCATGGGATGATAACGAGGTGTATTACATCATACCGGTCCGTCCTTTCAGTCTGGTGATTGCAGTGGTGATGCGTGCGGTGAGGTGGTGACGGGGGCTCTTTGACATTTTACATCTTTTGACCTTTGCATTCGTTCCGAAAATCGATATCTGGCAGGATATGAAGTCAGGGGATTGCAAGATGCCCGTTCGTTGATGAAGCGATCTGTCACCGGCCTCCGAGAGCCGTTTCGGCCCTGTAAAGTGCCTGCAGGACGCAGCGTAACGGGAAGTTTTCTGGCCCCGGTGACCGGCGACCGGCACCGGTATTTTACCGTATCCCTTCCATAAAATACACAATTACACCAGTACCGGCCCCGGTAATCTTCCATTACCATTTTAACAGGCTACCGTCCTCCGTCCTGTTCCGAGCTTGTCTGGTAAATTTTCTTCCAACCATCCCCGGGCCGATTGTCATGTCTGGAACTTCTGTCCTCGCCCTGTCGCTTTGTAAACTAACCCTCGCACTATCCTCTTGGTCTTCTTGGAAAAGGGTAGTTTGCCGTCGATCACCAACAGACCAAAATGCGGCATGCGGCACCAACAGAAAACGGTATCCCGGGACGGGTTACTGTGTATACTGGTTGTGTGCGGGTTTGCGGGTGTCGCGGGAAGTTACTAGGCGGCGGTGAGCGCTCCCTCTGGAATGCAACAAGTCGAGGTAGGTAGGTAGCCCTCTCACTGAGCCTCTGGAACGGTGAGTTTTGTTTGCGTTTGCGATTTGGATACGCTACGACGGTTGGGTATGACGTCTTTCGCAACCCTCCATCAGCCTCCAAGCCTCCCTTCGGTGTTGAGTCTTGTCCGTTCGCGGTCGCTAGCAATAATGGTAAATGGTAGCTAGGTAGGGTAGTTCGTTCACATGCCATTTCTCCCCTTTCTCCTGATCTCCCCGTGCCCCTATCCCCTCACCTTCATCCCTTCGTTGTTGTTCATCACCTCGCGATCCCGACGACACAGAGTATCCGACCGCCGAACCTCAGGTCCGCCCGCTCCCCCTTGTATCCCTGACTGCCCTTCTGCCCTGTCCGGGCCGTCCTCCACCACATCAAAACGTCTCTTCTTCCCCAGGACCGAAACCCCGTGGGGTAACTGAGACAAAAGGCCAAGCAGCGCACACTACCGAGACTAGGTAAAAGGGATGAAGATCCCATCTGGGGAATATCTTGGTTATATGCTCATGACCGTCAATCTATGGGGTCGACTGTCCTTGGTAGTTGTTTTATAGAGTAGACTAGAGCTCTCCGAAAAAGGCCCGGAGAATATCGGATAGAAGATCGGGTTACGGCTCCTCCACGCTCCAACATCTTTCGGATGAAAAATGTGCCATGTTTTGGTGAGGGGGAAGATCTCATCTTTTCCAGTTTTCCACCTTTCCCCGCATTAGAGATCAAAGATCGTAAACATTTTTCAAGATTGAAGAAATGTAAATCTTGTTGATCCTATCCAGCGAAATGGGGAATTGAGCAAGAAATGGTTTCTGATGTAAATGTTGAAGATGGATGGATATTCGGCAGCCCCCAAAAATTAGCGATTATCATTAGGTACCTTAGTACGTAAAGAAAAGTACATGATGCCAATGATACCAATGATGCCAATCCGTTTCCTCTGCCCCCAATGCCGCCTGGCCTGTGTTACAGTTGAGTAACCGCCGCAATTATTGAGGCTCCAAACACCTCGACACCACATCTCACCCATTCCCAATACAGCCTCAATCAATCCAAGCGGCAGTCACATGTAAAGATGCCATAGCAAATTTGGTGAATCCTTCTGCAATTGTTGTTTTGACTCACAAGAGGTTTTGATAAGTATGCAGTTTCGGAGCACTCGCTTGCTCCAAGCAAGAATCACGGCTCATTATGGCATCCGTCGTCGCCGCCGCCGCCGCCGTTTTGTTTTGTCATTCCGTCACCAGCCGCCATTATGAAATATCACTATCCGTTTTGTGTAGACACTTGAACTTTGTGTACAAATTCGCGTTTTTCGCGTTTTGTTTTGCTCGCTCGCTCGCTCGCTCGCTTTCTCCTTTTTGTTTTTCTTCTCGCAACCTGCATTCCGCTAGACACTAGCCTGCTCTGCTGTCAAGAAAAGATTGGGCGGAAGCGCGAACCATGCGGACGAATTTGTCCGTAGCGTAGCGCGGCGCCCTGACCGATCAGCCCTTTCAGAAGTAAAAAAGTATCGTACACGCAGCCAGCAGCTGTTTCGTTTTTGTTGTTTCCCAACCCCCCATCCATGCGAGAAGAAGGCCTGTCGCAAAGGGAAGTCACTAGTGTGAAACATGTGAAAGGTAAGAAGTATTGTGAGAAGCGGTCTGCATTTTGCATCGGACCGCGAAGGACAGACAGAAGGAACACCCCGGCAAATGCAAGGACTTTGGTATCATGTGATGAGAGAGAAAGTAGAAACGCCGTTCAATGTTGCCAGATGAGAAAAGAGAAAAAGAAAATTTGATTTCAGAAGCCCGCAACCGATGCATGATAATAAGTAGCCCGCCTATCCCCAATTCCACCCAATTCCGTTTGATGAACCCAGGGCAGTGATGCCATCATTGTAAACATCGGCCGTTTCACGCCAGCCTGTAATCCCGAAGGCTGTCCCACCCGTGAAAGACCATTTGACCCAGATCCGCCATGAATATTAAGGCCAAACTGATGCGTACAATGCACGAGCCCAAAGAAAATCAAAAACAATCAAACGCCGGCCGGGTCATGCAGTGAAGTTCGTTAATGTGTGTCGCTCCCAATGCTGGAATCAAGTGTACACGGCAGCCGAACCGGTCTGCCAATCGGGTTACCCAGTTAATGGGCCCCAAGGGTATCTTTTGTTGTGTTGAGATATGTGCATAAGTGATGGAGAATGGTAACAAATGTTTACCAACCCTGTGCGTGATAGCCGCTATAGGCATTTTTGTTGAAGTATTGGTCCCAACGCTCCTTGTCGTTGTCGTCCTTCATACAAGGACGCTCAGGATACTGCTTAAGGTTGGCAACATCCTGGGAAGTGTGGCGACGCTTGAGCACTGCAGTGGCCGTCGAGTTCTTGTGGGATCTCTCCCAGAGCAGGTTGCGGCGAAGGGACTCGGTCAGCTCGGTAGCAAGCATGTTACGCCGCGTGGTACGAGGAGACAGGCAAGCTTGGTGGTGGATGCCGGTGGCAACCGCGTTGATGGGCTGGGCGGCGGACCTAGGAATCTCGTTGATGGGACGCATAGGAGGAGCACGCTTGCCTCTCATCATCAATGGCGCTTCGTCCGAGTCGTTCGGCGAAGGAACCATAGAAGGTCCGTTGAGCTGGGTGCGGGTACGCGGGATAGCCGAAGTGGATTGCGAGGCGATGTTGCCAAGCTTCTGCGCCCGGGTGTTGTTGTGCAGCATCAGGGTGATGAGCGACCGCCGAGAGGTGAGGTTGACTTTGGAGTCGACACGCTGGAAGTTGAACTTGTCATCCACGCTCGACTTTCCACTTTCTTCAACCGAATCCTCCCAGTCAGACGAATCATCATCGTCATCAATGGCGCTCTCGTCGACATAGTCGCTATCCGAGTCGTCGCTAATGGCCGAGCTGTCCTGGATGACGACTTGCTTGCTAAGGGCACCTGTCCTCTTCAGGTCCTTTGGGGATTCCTCCTCCTCAGATGATCCCCTGCCGACCTGGAACATCTTCTTTTTAGGCGGAAGAGGGATCTGCTGCTTCCTGTGGTCGAAGCTCTGCTCGCGGTCAGTGTAGGAATCGTCGCCAGAGTTGGACGCGCCCAATGCGAAGCGGGCCTGTTGCTTCTTAGGCTGAACAAGCTTAGCAGCAGGAGCGTCGGTAGGCTCGGGAATCACGCTCGGCGAGGGCTGACGAGAAGCATGGGCGGAGGCATGCTGAATGATGGGGAGTTGGGAGGGAGAGACAGAGAAGCCACGGGTGATGATGGTGGGTCGTAGCTGAGGGGCAGCTTCGGGAGATGCAGCGTTCTGCAGCGACTCCATGGAGGGGTTCTCAGAGGTGTTGCAGGAAGACTCTGTCGTAGTCGACCCCGACCGCTCGAGCTGGTGGACGACAGGCGCAGGCTTGGTCTCCTCGACGGGAGGTGAGACAAGAGTGATGCTCGGGAGAGGGGCGTTCAAAGGCTCCTTGGCCTCAATGATGGAGACGACCATCTTCTCGAGATCGCCGGAGGTGATGTGACGCTCACGACCACGGCTGCGGTTGCTGGCGCACGAGTCCTGCCGTTGTATCCGGGGGCGGAGGTAATCGAGAGGCTCGGCGTCGGTATCGTTGCCAAAATCAACGGCTTCCTCATCCAAAGCTGAATCAACACTACCGGACAGTTGGGGCATGTCCTCACCACCCGGATACCTTTGGATGTCCTGAGGCTGGCAGGTAGCAGAGGACTCGATGTCGGCGACTTCGTTTTCGCAGCAAAAGGTCTCCCGGTTCCAGAGGCGCCAGCTCAGGTTTTCAAGGCGACGGCCTTGGTGAACGGAGTCACGGCAGCGGGCAAAGACTGGAGAGAGGGAGAAGAGTCCAATGTTAGCAGTTGCTACTGGGGCGCAGGGGTGGCGCCATGCGGGTAGATAGAGGGCAGGGAGTCAGGAGACTGGGCTCGTACCTGTCCACATGCTAAACAGGTTGGCGGGGTTGGTAGTGTCGACCTTGTGGATGACATTGGCGTCGACCTGCAGGACGGGCGTCTCTAATGACAGAGGCATGATGAGGGAAAGGCTGCTCGCTGGGTCCGAGCAGACGCACAAGTGCAAGTAAGGCGAATGGTGACGGCTAACTTCGCGAAAACGACCGCGAAAGTCGAGCCTGTGACTGGGGATTTGGTGCGGCTTTTGGTTATTTGTCTCTGTCGAGGCGGTTTGGTTGTGAAGTTGGATTCACGGTTGCTTTCAGCGGATGCGATCCTGGAGTGGTTGTGGAATCAGGATCTGCTCTGCACCGAAAGTGGACCCAAGTTGAGATGGCTCCGCAGCAAGTGTCGGATGACAATTGAGATCTAGAATGGAATTGGTATTGGTTCTTGTTGTTGTCGTTGTTGTCGACGGGTTCGGGACGGATGTCCAAAGTGTAAATCTCTTTCGCTTGGGAGTGCCCGCTTTTTTCAACTTCGTGGCCGGCTGTGGTGGGTCTGGTATGTCGGCGACGGAAGGTACAGTAAGTAGTGCGAGTGCTGGCGCAGGAGTCGCTTCAATGCAAGTTGGAGTCCTCCTCTATTGCGTCCCTTTATTCCCTCAGATGTCTCCCGTGATCGTTGAAAGCGTTGTCGTCGAGATCGTTGATGTCGTCGTCGTCGGCTTCCTTCAAGTTCCACAGATACCAAGCGCAGTGGCAGGTTTGTGGTGAGAGTCGCAGCAATTAGCAATTACTGAGAAGCTGTCGGAGTCGGCGTGTCGGAGACCAATTCGTGAGGTGGGTGGTAACTTGTTGTTGTATGTTGGTGTTGAACAGGAGTTGGTGACAAAGATGAGAAGATCGAACAGAAGAGGGATTCGGACCGTGGTGGGGGACAGGATATTGATGTCTAATTGTACTGCAGTGGCAGGCTGGATTGGATTGGCAAGAAGGAAGGGGTGGACGTCAAAGTCAATCGAAGCGGAGGCCCAGGCCGACCGTGACTGCTCGCTGTTTCCACTGCCCTGTCCTGGTCTCCTGCTTCCAGGTTGTATTTCGGTACGTACTGACACTGCAGTCATCCAACTTTGGAGCGCGGGATGGGACCGACGGGGCCCTGGGCCACTGGCCAGTGGCCGCTCACAAGACGCGGTGAACGAGGCCAATTGGTTCAATACCGTACCGTCCACACTCGGCCCCTTGTCCCTTGCTCAACTGTGTTGTCAGTTACAGTACAGGTACAAGCAATACGTACCCGCGACCCCTTGGTGCATCGTAATGGAGGGCCGAATTTGAGGGTGGTGGGGTGGTGGCGGCGGGGGTTACGGTACGCGGGTACCGAGCGGTACGCGGTACTCCCCCGTGAAAGTAAGCCAACCGAAACGGGTAACTGACCGGTGCAATCATTTTGTAATGATAAAGTACCGGTCGGTCAAGCTCAACGAACCCTTGCACTATCTTCCGTTTTCTGCTGCCCCCGTGCCCACCCACGATTTCACGCTCTCAGTTCCAGTCAGTTCAGTCAAAAGTCATACTCCCGTTGTAGCAGCATAGAACGGACGAAAATCACAGCCAAAACTCCACATGTCAGGCAGGGCAGTTGAACTTGTGCCTTGTGATGAGGTGCATCGCCGCGGCCACCCCTTCAAAAACAGCATCACGGACTCGAGATCAACATGGTCTGACACGACCGTCAGGGTGTCGGAGTGGAAATGACATGCCAAACTGTACAAGTCCAGTCTGGTGATGGACGTCCCGCGGTCTCAATTCGCTTGAATTGCATCAGCATCAATCGCATCCCTGGAACGGCAACCGTCTGCGCTTGTCCCGACGGAGCGTCAAATCTGGGGCACAATCAACGACTGGAATACTGGACATCACATTGGAACCCAAGGTTCAGGGCCGTCAACAGCATGTTGGGGGGCTGAACTGCCTCAATTACCTGGAAGGGTAGCACTCATCAAGGAACATACCGCATGAGGCTTAGCTCGCCACATACATCTAGACCAATTAGGATATTAACGCGCCTGTGGGGTTTCGGGAGCATTTTCGGCCCCAGCCCACGGTTTGAATCATGCGTGCCTGGGTGTCGCAAACGGTCGACTGCTCAGGCCCCAGGTACGCCCGGACGGGACATAGAAATGCCAGAAACATGTCGACGGTAGAAGATGCTACCCAGAATGTCTAGCAGAGTGCCTCAACTGGAACGATGGGTTACTTTGGGCGACCACCACGATGCTGGAATGGGGACTATTCTCCCAAATGGGTTGCCATCCCTCATGATGAGTTGGGCTTCTCGGGGAGATCTCCCGGAAATCCAGGTTTCATTCTCACCATGCTTGGGTATATGTATGTATTCATATCAATCACGATGGATGTCCGTTGGTGGTTGTCATCTCGAGGTTTCTGTCTCTGTGCCAATACCTCGTCCCAAGATGTGTTCGAAAACGGTCAATCATTCTCCCATCTCGGCCCATCTACCGACATCATGCCCATTGCACATTTCCAGTACATTGGACGTCAGGTCAGGTGCAACAAAACGGACCCTTTCAAACTGGACAGCGTCAAAGTCAGGTGCTCAGATGGCCTTGAAGCTGGAACGAAAGCCCAGGCCTTCTTCCCCGCAAATCGCCACGCTGACTCTCTTGAACCTCAGCATGCTGAACCGTTCCTGGGCGTTCCTGGGAGCTGTGAGTGGTCAGTGCTGAGGACCAGGGACCTGCCAAGTGTCAAACCTGCTTTCTGTCACTGTCTGTGCGTAATGCAATGACTGGCGGCGGGTGCCTGACACCTGTCGCCCAATGTTACAGCACTCCAGCTAGGTAAGCGGATCGTTGGCCCGCATTGCAATCTTGCCTGCGATGCCTGCCCCTGCTTGCGATGCCTGCAGGTGCACTCAGTGCCACGGCAATTCAACAACCCACGGCAGTGAGGCCCTTGTGGGAGATCAGCTCTTGATCACGAGTCCTCATCGTTCAATTGTCCTGTCAATGCTTTTGCATGGCTCCAAATGAAGAGTTCGCCTGTTTCATGGCTGCTTCCGGCTACCCAGGCTCACCAGGATGACATGGAACAACCAACAGAGCAGCACACGAGACTGACAAGATTGGGACCATCCGCCCGTCATTACGCATACCCTTCTAGATTCTAGACTACATCATCGCCAATTGCGTCTCAATCCAGCACTACCGTCGAGTAGAATGGTCGGCAATCACGTCTCAAAGCCCGAAATAGGGTCACCCCGCCGGCCAACAATGGAAATGGAACAACGGGCACCACGGCCTGTGATCAAATCGACAGCGGGAAGCCATCCAGAGTGCTGACACGGCTGTGATTGTGACGGCGTCTGGTTGGGAGCAAGGGCAGCAAGGTCAGGGCAGTCAGGCCAGTTTGCCCCTCCCTGATGCCCCCCAGCTGACCTCGCGATTTCATCCTCACCACAGGGAGCAGGCGGCTCCGTTTGCCGCGGCCAACAGCGCACATACCTTGCCTACCCGTCCGTAGTTGAACAACACATTCGGCCTCACGTCGTTTGTCTCGAATCCAATGCAGCGAATCTCACGGTGTCTTTCGAGTGGAAGAGACGCAAAGGCGCATGCGGACGGCCGGCACCTCTTCTGTTGGTACGGCTTTGTTGGGGACCATCCGTCCGCTGAGCATATTCGTGGCAAGTCAATGGCATGAGAAAACCTCCCGTTTGATTTGTACTGCCGGTTCCAGTAATATCTCATATGCGGGGAGTTGGTCAGTTGCCATATCAACCTCATTCTCACTGGACAACAGTCGGCCATCGAGCCACCATCACGATGCCGTCCTGCCAAAGACCAAAAAGATGCCGTACGCTTCTGGGCCAGCCACGTTTCGACAATGACCTCAGCCTCGAGGGGAGAAGCCTGGATGTTGCCTGGGAACGTCGGTTGCACCCATCATGTCTTGAGTCTTGACCAACAAACCCAGCCCAGCTTCTGGACCTGATGATTGTGTTTTCCCCTTTCGACATCATAGGTACACAGATAGCAGAGTCTGTTTGTCTCTTGTTGTCTTTGCGCTGTGCAACAAGACACATCCGAAATCGACGATGCACCCCACGCTGTATTATTCACTGCTCGACAGCAGCACTGCCAGCAGTGTCCCTGGTCATTGATTTGCAGTGAAATCGCACTCGTCCGGCGCAGAACTTCAACTTCCGCGGACGCACTAGGAAAGGGAAATTCGGATCTCCGGCTACGGGAAGATACGATGGCGCCCTACCATCACTGCAAACCAATTCCTTCACAACTCACATCTGACGGAAGCATTCTCGCTGTTTATCTTTTCGTTATCAAAAGCACCAAAGAAAACTTTGTTCGACTGTTTTTCTTGACTTCGATATGACACACGAGCTTTATGCGCCGTTACATCCCCCGCTATTGTCAACAATGCCTTCTCCACGCCTTCTGTTACAGTGGGTGATGTAACAGTTCTCTCGACGCCATGGCATTGGGTCATTCGCAGCCGGCATCAATTCTAGCCTCGGGGGTTTTGTGGATCTCCGTTGTCCTGCGGGTGGACCTTCGTAAGACCCTGGCGTTCTCGCTCGTGGATTGAAGCATTACTCATCCAACCCTGGAGTTACACCCTGCCAGGCTGGGATCGAGGCATTTTCGTTACTCGGCACGTGAGCACCAGACTCATCATAACGGTCCAGGGATAGAGATATTTGCTACACTACTGGGGGACAGGGCCGGCTGCCTTCCTCACCACCATGCCTTTCGTACGGCCCCGGTATTCCAAACGGTCATGTCCGGATTCGAGATGCTGCAATCTCAAGCCAGGTGATTACGTCTGTGGAGATTCGTGTGCCCATGAGGGCCAGCACGGTTGATTCAGAATGACCTGCCTTGCTGCCCTGCCCTGCCCCTCCTCTCGCTTCCAGACAGACGGTAACGGCGATCAAGATTCAAGCGTGGCCCTGCGTACCTCATGAAACGAGAGGGCAACCAGGAAGGGCATTCGATCAAAAGCAAACTTAACAAATCGACCTGTTGCATCTCATTAAAACTTCCAGCCTTGTCATTGACAAGATGAATCCCTTCGCCCAATCAGGCCATTTCTAGAGAAAATCATACCCGGCTGTCTGGAAGCGAAGACAGATGACCACAAGCCTTCGTGTGATGAAGTGGTGAAGAGGGCTCAAAAAGTCTCCCCATGTTTGCCCTCTTTCCGAACGACTCTGTCGTGAATCTAGATGGTTCCTGACGTTCCTGGCGTTCCTGGATGTTCAACAGGGGTCCCTCCCAATTCCCCGGGGAGGACGGGAGTTGATGATCGCACTCCAGGTCCGGGGAAGTGGATACTGGACGGCCGGCGCGGTTCACTCCGTGTGTGTTTTGAACGGCGGCGGGAGGCCGTCCGGTGCACTGCACCACAACACGACACGGCTCGATAATCGTAAAATGCCAAACGGAGTGCAACGGACAAACATAAAAGCCAACACTGTGTCACTGAGGTGATCAACACCCTCCGAACTCCCCCAATTATCTTTTCGTTTCTTCTTTTTGCGCCATCGATCCAAAAAAAAAAAAAAAAAAAAAAAAAAAAAAAAAAAAAAAAAAAAAAAAAAACAAAAAGCTGTGTTTTGGTTGGTCGGAATGTCACTACCTATTAATCCGGTATTTCTCGCCCTTATTCTCCAGTGAGACGGAATGACAACCTGGCAGCCCAAGCAGCTGAAAATTGTTTGAATCAAGGGACGAAGTCCAGGTACTGCAGCTACTGTACACCACTCCGTTTCATCAACACCGATAACTGATAGACAAGGAACAAGCT
Source organism: Neurospora sp. FGSC 6877 (assembly GCA_009805295.1). Lineage (NCBI taxonomy): Eukaryota > Fungi > Ascomycota > Sordariomycetes > Sordariales > Sordariaceae > Neurospora > Neurospora sp. FGSC 6877. The sequence goes on from RAON01000199.1 coordinate 42,031, forward strand.
GTGCTTTTATATTGCCACTTCCGCAAGACAAGCCTGTGTTTCTGATCATATGGGCATTTTTGTCTGGACTATCCATGGCTCCCCAATCTCGACTTTGACACAAGGGGAATAGACTGTTTGACTGTCTGGAACAGTTGAATGAACTGAACATGCCCTCGATCTCTCGGTCGGTCGAATTACACGGGGATCTCCGTCGTAGCGAATGGTCAAAGAAGTCAAACGGCACTCCATATGAGTCTCGTGATCGCGTCCCAGACCCCATCCCGTTTCTGTGCCCTTTGTTCCCTGGACTCACCAACTCCATCATGGAAACTCATTGGAGAGTTTACTCATCGTTGGACAAAATCTAACTACCTACTCATGGAGACAAGACATAACGGCACGTCTCTCGTCTTCATCTCCCGATAGTTTCATCCCCCAACCCGAGTTAGAGGCACCCGAATATGCCGTATTAAGGCGCGGGTATGAACACAGCCGCAGGCCGCTAACATGGCTATTTTATGGTCGAGTGAATTTAACCCTTCCTTCTTCCCCGGCCCCGGATCAAGAACGAATCAGTAATACCTAGCCTCAGCCATAAAACCCCCGCGCAGCTAACTACCAGACCAATTAGCACCATATGGTGCACATATGTACACGCTGTTATTACACGCAACACTGGCGCATCTCGTGAGTGCGTGCGTCTATCGGTCGCAAGGCTTTATTGGCGTTTTATATGCACGACACAACAGGACGGCCATAATCTTGACTGAACGTGGTGTTGAAGTGTGATACACTTACTCCCCCACGCTCCCACGCTCTTTTGTGCATGATGTGCTGTTGGTACGGAGACGAGTAATGCCAGGGCCAGTAAAGCACCCTTGTTGGGAAGGAAGATTTGCAACCACACCACTTTTTGCATCAAAATCGCTATTTGCTTCAGCTTTTGGATTTTCAATGTTTGGTTTGGTAACCGTGGTGGTGTCTTCGTGCTCGAAAACTGCCATGTCGAGGACGAAAATCCGGTCTTGGCTTTTGGTTGAATTTCGTTTCTTTTCCGTATGATGACATCCGAGGCTGGGCCGGACTGGAGGTGTTGCTGATATGCTGAATACGCTTCAGCTTCACCTCCATGGCTGAAAAGCTATGGACAGGAAAATACAAATTTGAAGACAAGAAACGCGCCGCATCACCAGATTATGGCGACGAAACCCGAGTATCAACAGAACCCAAATGACGACGGCCCCCATCCAACTCCGAATTATACAACCCCTCCTTCCCTACCTCCCCTCCGACCCTCCGAACCTCCGCAATCTGTCCCACCCAAAACACGTGGGATAAATTACCATGCGTCCCTTTCATTAAAATCTCCCCTCAGGATCTCGCGTTTCCCCATAGTTTCGCTCCATGTCATCCACATCGGGATTGCAACCTTTCGATCCTCGGTTCGGTGTCTGTAACATTTAGTGATTCCCCGAAAAAGGAATCTGTCGAAAATGACCCGCGGGCAGAAGCTCCCCGTCCGCCGTTTCGCGTGTACGGCGGAGTGACCCGTACGTTCCGCTCCCGTCTTCGCTTCGGCTCCGTTCCACCTTCTGAGGGGGGATGAAATCCTTTCGGGGTCATGTGGATGGGATGAGATTTCTTATCTTGAGTATACGATCTCTGTACAGGGAAGGAGTCGCCCACACAGGGGTGTCTTCCTGCCCTAGGGGTGTAAAACTGTGGGGGGAAATATTACATTACAAGGGGTGAAGGAGAGAACCGCGGCTGTTGGTTGCGTTTGTTGAATGGCGGCTGCGTGTAAGCGGCTGTTACGAACGTTTGCGCGCGGAACGGCAGAAGTGTGTTTGGTAAATTACAAGGCATACTTGGGGGTGTCAAAGTGGGCAACAGGTTAGACATCTTGTTGACTGTGATATAACATTTCTGTGTCTCAAACGGGTGCTGCCAATCAGAACTGCATCTTACTTTGAGGGAAAACGACCGGGAAAAAGAAAATGAGAAAAGAACTGCACTTGACAAGAAGAGGAAGCTGCAATATGAAACGTCATTCCCATAGCATTGAACGGAAGGAACTGATCACCATCGGATAATGGTATGTGTCACTTCCTCCCCATACTTTCCACTTCACCAATAGGGTAAAACATCGGCATATCAACTTCGCGTTGTCAGACATCCATTGTGTTTGGAGCAACAAAAATTCAGGTAGTAAACATCACCAAAAACATTGCGAAAACCCCAAACCCAAGACCCAAGTCAGCCTGACAACGGCTATCTGCATGCGACTGTGACGCCAACATTTCCCCGCCGCTCGTATCGAAGAAAGGGGCGGAAGACAAAGCTGTCAACAGCTTCAACACCTTGCCTCAAAATGTCTGTCGCTAGTCGTCAACAAATTAAATCCCCGATCTGATGATCGACCAGTTCGACATGTTGTGTTCCTGTCATGATGATCTCCGGGGTCTGGTCTGGTCTCCACCCCCGCATTCTTGACGTCGAACAACCTGAAGACGCTGCCCTGCCCGGTCTGAACCTCTGCTACGCGAACTGCTGCCTACTACCGGGACGCATAGAGTAGTATCACCCGCCAGAGGTAGTGCGATATCATATGGTGTTTGGTACTTGTTGGTCTTACGGCATCTTGTGGTCGAATATTGCGTTTTGGGGGATGCTGAATTCTTGAGTGACTGACGTTGAAGTAGAGGTAGACCTAAGTCATGCAAAAACAAAAACCCGTGTACACGGAATCGGATACGGAGCAAGTGCTGCAGTCGGCTCTGCACATAGCCCTACGTCCGTATGTAAGGTGTATGTGCATGTACATAGGTATGTAAGGTAGACACGGCATGTATGTCCTCCTTGCAGATGATAAAAACTATCCCGGAAAAAGATACCTTTCTCAGATACGAAATGGCAATGATTTCCTCATTCCATAACGGTTTCCCGGGATAAAATGTTGGTTCGGATCGGCTACCAACACATACATCACGCACCTCGCCGTCGTCTAGACCTTCAAAGACACCCATCCAGCCAAAGGTAGGTTAAAGGCTGTAAAGGTACCTTACCCTGCTTACACATATGTACATGCTTCACCTGCGAGGCTAGTCGGACACAGACGCGGCGCGGACGTGGATACTATGCGGATACACGGTGAAAAAAAGGCACATAGCCGCGACAGATCTGAGATCAAATCGCGATTATCCTACCTCATCACAAACTCAAAACAAGCCAAAACTGCAAACATGCCATGGGGGACGAGATGACCGGCTGGCGGGTATGTCTTGCTTGGTACTTGCCTATCTTGCACGTACGTATGTAAGCACCCAATCGAGACACTTTCCTTGGCTCTTCACCGTCCCGAATTCCAAACGGTGAGCCCGGACCGATGTATTGTCTCGTCCCATGTCCTCTTTTCCTCTGTTGTTTTACATTCGCCTTTTCTCCGATAAAGTACATCAGTTCCTTTGATATCAGGCGTTATTCGACTTTGCAAAGGGTCACCATCATTTGCAGACATTAACATCGAAACATACCGTACCGTTACCTGACATGTTACATCACGATCTCAACCGACCAATCGCAGATTAGCGAATGTAAGAAACGAAACTTAAAAGACACCGCCAAGAATCCCTTCGTTAGCTGCGGATTACACTACACTACACGTATAGTTTTTAGCGCAAACAAGTCTCCTCCGACACGCGTGATTGGGCCGGAAACCTTCCCCTTTCTAGCTCTTCTAGCGGCGACCGTGGACAAGGAAAGTCGGGCCGTCTCAAAACTTCTTGACAAGTTGACTTCCCGCTGACATTCAATGTCCGATTGATTGACTGACGGATGGATGGCGGAAGCGAGCGAGGGAAGTGGAAGGCAAAGCGCAGATTTGATGATTTGATGACGATGCCAACAGCGAAGTAGACTTCGCTAGCTGTTGTCGGAAATGTTCGAGAAGTTTGCGATCTTGTGGGTTTGGTGTTTGGGTCTAACTTGCAAAGGTCAAGCGAAGGCGAGTTTGATGCTAGTGCAGCTGAATTTCTGAGCAAGTGCAACTTGATACAGCGATGACAAAGGAAACTTCAACACAAAACAATGGAAATGGCGATATCAAAATCGGGGATGAACTTGAAGCGTTGAAGGTGTCGCCAAAAAGGGCAACCAAGTCCGGACGCTTTCGCGCCTTCCATCTCTTTTCTCCCGCGGTGGCTCCACTGCTTCTCCCGCGGCGTTGTTCATGTCGGGTCACGATAGTTCGTAAGCACTCCCACTTGCGAGTGCGTTGTTGGCGGCGATATCCGACCTCCCGACCTGAGACCTGAGCCCTCCGGCGCGTTCTCTCCGGGCCATGTTGTCCGATGCATGTGCTCCGCAGTTAGTCCGTGGTCCACACATTTCACAATCCACATTTCCCGGCCTTCCCTCGGCGGCCCCTCGGCGCAGACCTACCGGGGCACCCACCACGGCCGCCCCACATCACGCCGCACCATGTCCGCAGCCCACCCAACATCCGATCTTCCTGCCGTCTTGGCCGAGGACGAAATGGCCCGGGCCAGTCAACACCAGGCAACTGACAAGCGAGACAGCGCCAGGTGGTAACTAGGGACAGACGGAGGGACGACGGTCTGCAGTGTTTTATGTTGGCTGCCCAATGCAACGTCCAGGGACCGTAGACGGACAAGAAACCGTTGATCATTTTTCGGGCCTTTTTGCCGAGTTGCATGCCGAGTTAGGATTTGCAGCTGCCAGGAACCAACTCCCTGGACCTGGGCGATGAGGTGACAGATGTCCATGTCGGGTGGTTGGTACCTGTACTGGTACATACCACGCAGCGAATGCTGTGATCACCTTGTCATGGAAAAAAAAAAAAAAAAAAAAATTCTGCAGGTCAGGTCCCCCGAATTGCGGTTGCGGTTACGGTTGTCAGGCGGTTGAAAAATCACGGCACTGATCTGGCCGGTAGATGTGCTGCCACTGCCGGTTGTTTTCGACGCCAGTAGATCCTGCATTGACGATTTCCATCCGCGACCATGTCAATAGTGACTGATGACTCCAAAAGGAATTCGACAATCGAGAATCCCCCATATTTTCGGTAACATCAGCCGCCGGTTAAATTCATTAGGAAGACCTGGATTCGTAGATATGGCGGCATCGCGGCTGCTGCGCGGCTATCAAAGCGCCATGCCACAGGCTGTGTTCACGCGAGCTCACGCGACTCTGTTTGGATGGAGTTGACACGACAACGAATGGAGTATTATGGAGGAGAGGAAAGGGCAACACGTGGGATGAATACGCGATGGTAAGTGGCCGTTTGGGAGGACGATCCAAAGGCCAAGGTATCCAAGTCTTTGCAAGGCATTTTCCTTTTCGATGTCCGCTGCCAGGGCGACGGGGAGAGGGAAAAGTGGAATGATTCCGGGGGAGTGTTGACAGGGTGGTTTCGGTGGAACTGTGGGTTGTAACTTACAACCTGCTGTGGATCTCTTTTTCGATGTTGATATTTTGTCGAAAAATGAAAAAAGAAAAAAAGGAAAGGAAAGAAAGAATTCGTCCACATCCTTCAACTCCATGGGGTGAATTCCACTTTTACTCAACGGCACATGGGCAACTTGCTCCGTTTTGACCTTGAGTCCCATCTCCAGTCCAGATGACATTCAGCCAGAGCCTAAGAGGACGGTAATATCTGTCTGGCATCAATACCATCCGTTTTGTAGTGGAAACCATCAAGTCCGTTGTTTAAGACTCGCAACATGAGACATCGGCCAACGTTGTTTGTGTAAGAGATTTTTCGCCGAGGAATTATTCCGCCGTCACATTCGCAGCATTTCAGGTTTTGTTGGTGCGAAGGCAGCCCGAATTATTTCCGTTACAAGACGATTTTTTTTCCCCTACGTAAATCAAGTTTCAGCGAGCGCCAAATGAGAAATTACAAAACGAGCCATACGAGCCTGTCACGAAAGTGGAGACAGTGACCTTCAAAAAGACGCATGGCACGTGAGCCCCTTCTCGGTGTTGTCTATTGAGGCTGAGATGCAACACAGCCTGAAAGCTTGCCAGCGGTTGTTGTGACTTGTGGTTCTCGCCGAAGTCGGGAACGATCTCGACTTCTGCTGTCCATATCTTGGGGGATTGTGTTTATCCCAGACGCCCTGCACTTCCTCGAATAAGCTCACAAGATCTACAAGGCTAAGACTTAACGAAGTGCCCAAAAGGCCAGCAATCAAAGCATCTGATACGCGCAGATAAAATCGATCCCTCTCGAACGGGCAAAGGCCAAAAAGGATGGGGACCCTGAAGATGTTGGAAAATGTGCCACATGACACACTACCCTTGGCCCCTGAATCGCGTCAATTTCCATCCTCCTGCCTCCCCGGAATTGAGGCTACGGCAGAAGTTGGTGAGCTCCATCAAGTAAATCCCAAGATGGCAGCGTGGCTCGTGGGAGATGAGACCGTGATCAGCCTGCTACGGAGCCTTTTCAGAGTTCAGCCGAAACGGCACCGGCAGTTCATGATTCCGTCCTTCATCTGAAGTCATTCCCCAGTCAGTCATTTGTCGATGTGATTTCGGTCACGAGGTACTCCGGGTCAAGCATCCGAGTCGAACAACATTGCCACCTTCGGCGGAATTTCATCCAAACTCCCGTCTCGGCGTCGGCAGTTGTAGGAAATAGAAATGTTCGAAATGCCATGTATCTTACCTGGTGGCATCAACCTCTGAACCCCGTTTCGGCGAGGCCTCCGTAATTTTACACCCGGCCGTGACAGACTCCCTCCGCACCCCGGATGAGCATTGAGCCAACCCCGCGATTAAACCGGAGGCCCGGCTGGAGACCCCGCAAACTTTCCACATCGGATCTCCCCCCCACCCCGTGGTTTTTGTGTTTTTCTAATTCGCATCTTACGATACGCGTGTCGAGGGTCCATTGTCGTGGAGACCTTTGAATTGATTTGGCCGTGGTTCCCCTCTTTTGCATGGGCATCTGATGAAGCCACGCTGGAGCCTGTTGGCTAGGGTTTGGGGGTCACTAACTGACATGAAGCCATTATAGGCGGGTAACTGTTAACAGGTGATGGGTAAGGTGGTTCGCGCACCTGCCATGTCAGATCTGTAAGCAGGTAACCCCTCACCACAAAGTCAATGCAAGACGAACCATCGTGACCACTGCAACTTCGCACTCCGAAGTTTCCCGTGACTTCCTGCCTCGAAGGGGAAAACGGAAAACACCTTGACGGCTGGATACGATACGTGTTCAGCTAGTGGTCACCGGCGGCGATGAACTCGCAACGGGGTACGGAGCATGGATCTCGAGATTTTCCCCGTTCCCCGTCGCAACCCGTCATCGCCCCCCGTGGTCGTCGGGCATCCACAGCACAGCAGGCCAGCAGGCAACTTTCTAGGCCGAACAGAGCTTCAGGGGGATATCACAACGAGCATTCAAGGTCACGCGACGCCTTCTGTCCACTCGCTCAGCCTTCCTGCTCTTCGCTGGATACTCCGTACGCCTCTGCTGAAACGTCGTGATGGTTATCGGCGGCGAATATCAGCACTACACAAGCACGGCCACGAACAAAAGCGAACAACACAACCTTTTTTTCTGCAAGGTACCGTAACAATCAAGGCCCCTCTTTACAAACCGTCCGTCACGACAGTTGTCAGTTCCGGTTCTCGTGATGAGTTGGGAAGGTCCCTGCTCCGGCCAGCGAAAAGTTAATCCCCGTTTCCACCGAAAGCCAGGTGGACGCTTTGTCGAACGGTCCGAACGGTGGGGAGGGGAGCGAGTAAGGTAAGTTACGTCTCGGTGAAATAGTGGACGACAACAAATAATCGGTAAAATATCTGATATTGTCTTTGGCCTTATTTTCATCGAAATATTTCAGCCAAGTGGAGTTCTTACCCTTTGTTGCGGCGTTCCGTGGTCCGGTCACTGTTGGCGGGTCGGATGGTCGTCGTTGACCTGTAATGAACGGCGCGGGCATCACGGAACGGGCCCCGGGGGGGACATCCGGCTGCGCGCCGGTCCCTAGCCCATCATCATCTGACACCCACACACACCACCACCACCCACGATTAATAGTCTCAGTCAAACAGCTGTCCATTTCTATCACTTTTGAGATCGCCGTGCTGACGGAGGGTGTGAACAAGTCCCTGAAGATCCTTTCACCCATTGTCACTACAGCATCTCAACAATCTCCTTAGCTCGGTCTCACCGGGGACTGAACCAACACCGAGTGGAAGCAATTGCAACTACCTGATGATTGATTACTGTCTCACCTAGGGAATCATTCACCATCCAGTCTCGCCAATTGACTTTTGCTCACATTTCAGTCAGACTCGAGATGAGACGCTGACAGCGGTCCGCGCTTCTTTGAATATTATCAGGCCATTGCCCACTGTTGTTGTTGTTGTTGTCTTGCTGTCAGCAGGCGTTGTTGTCAGTCCCAAGCTCTCAAACTCGGGAAAGCCTTATTTCGACGACTTTTGCTGGTCATGAGGCCTGACCTAGTCGCGCCACGTCGACAAACATCTTGATTCCCCCCACGGAGAAGTCTCATGCTGTGACAAGCGTGGGAGAAGTAAACCGCTGGCACAACTCCGAGGCTGAGTTTAGTGCTGCAGCCCACGATAAACACTACTTGAATTAACATCAGAGACAACGAAACTTCAAACTTCGTCAAGTCGTCCATCCACAACCCCTCCGGTCCTCACAGGACTGGACCCTGAAGCTGCGGCATCTGGATGTCTGATGCCGATCACTTGGGCCCTGCATTGAATACTCACAAATGAATTACAATACCATTCAACCATAGGGTCAAGTGCCGAATGGCACGCGCCTAGACTACTCATCTACCTATCCCATCCGCCAGTCGCAAGCAGTCCCATCATCTTCAAGAAAACACTGCGAGTCACGCATCGCAGCTCAACGAGTAGGCTTCCACGCTGCTCAATATAGCCGATGTAAGAAGGGCCCATGTGGTCCCCTAAACCAGACCTCTTATGATCCTGGTTCCTCGTCTCCGCTGATGACCGTAGGGGCCGAGACGGCTAAGTTGATTGATTGGAGACTTTCAGCCCTATCAGAACTATTAGAAAGCATGCGGGTATTGCTGTGGTGTAAGTGGATAGGCAGGCTGGGGAGGTCGACGACAAAAGTCCACTTCTAGGCAGCATCACGTACACTACTTCTGAACTGTTTGGTCGAGGTCTGACGGACTAACTTCACGAAGATTTCAGGTAACCTTGACGAAGAAGCAACTCCGTCCAATTATGTTTCACCTGGAGCAAGATGACTCTCATCCTGAAGCACTACTCCAAGCATCGAAGTTACTAGTGCGGGGGCGCCACCTCACGAAAACCTCAAAACCTCAAATAGAAGAAAACTAAACGCCCGCATGCCCCTTTCTCAACTGCGCCTCAAATCTCTAGCCTCTAGACAAGCGCCCCGCTGTGGTGATCGTGGCGCCGTTGTTTCCATTGTTCCCCCTGTTTTTTTTCCCTTGTTCAGAGATCACCAGATGGTTGCAAACACCACTTATTTAGCACTGACTGCGTCCCGTGCCTGCGTGATCTCTACCGTAGCCTTGCACGCGATCCGGTCCGGTAAAGGATTTCGAAATAGACTGATGCAATCTAGAATAGAATGGGCCGAGGGGAAGGTGTGTGAAGGTGAAGGTGAGGGTGTGGGAAGTGAGACATCCGATATCACTGTTTAGTATGGTGCGGTCTCAGACCCTGAAGACCCTTGATTATAGCTCTGAAGACCCTGAATTGGATATGAAGATGGTGGAGACTGTGGACAGCGGTTGGCGCGTGTAAGTGATAGTGCTGTTTGCCCCTGGATACCTTACCAGGTGGTCCTGGTGATCAGATGTGATGAAGGTACTGAAGGTGGTCACGATGTTAGTTGGGTGTACATAGAAGGCCAAGCGCTCGGCAGCGATGCCGGGGACTACTCTGTCTCAGAATCTGATGGTTTTGGTCGTTGATGTTCACGATGCTGAAAGTAAGGCGAGATCAACCTTGAACTGAGCTTACTTATGGTGTAGGAATTCAAAACGGCTGGAGCAAACGCTACTTCAGTAACGGAGTTGGTATTGACTATTGAGCTGGCACATTACAATAATGTAAAACGCACAGCTCACAGCTCACAGCTCACAAGCCCACTCACCTGCCCCCGCGATGCCTCTTTCTGTGGTCTCATCCCGCACGCTTGGCTACCCGACTACCTATTGTACGGGGGACCGAAGGGTACACAAACTGAGATCACAAGAAG
>RAON01000200.1:0-51249 GCA_009805295.1 Neurospora sp. FGSC 6877
GACATTGAGAGGGTTACGGCGGACTTGGACAGGCTGGTTCACCGTGTAAGGAGACGGGAGGAGGCTTTGCGGGAGGAGGAGAGCGAGAGCGAGAGCGGAGAGGAGTGATTTTGCCCTTTCTTATGTCTTTTCCTTTGTTCTACAGGTCCCGCCATATACTGGCGGCTCACTCACTGGGCGATTTGATTGGAGGTGTTGGGCCACGTTTACGCTATGGGCAACACGTAATAGTTACTGGCAATAAGCCTCGGTTTGCCCTCGGATTAATGGTTTTGGTGGACAGTTAGGGCATTGCTCTTAATTTTGTACGCTAGATTCACCGATGTGGCACGTCTCATGCCCTACGGGAGGCGGAANGCCTCGGTTTGCCCTCGGATTAATGGTTTTGGTGGACAGTTAGGGCATTGCTCTTAATTTTGTACGCTAGATTCACCGATGTGGCACGTCTCATGCCCTACGGGAGGCGGAAGTAGACGTTAAAAATAACAACAACAACAACAACAAAAGCGCAACGAGTTCCTTGCCAGTGACCATGGACGGCACCGTGGAAGGCAAGCCTGTACCAGCCGGTGACCTGCACGAACCGAACGAGAAGCACGACATCCTATATGCGGCACCAACCAGTTCTACCGATGGTGTTGAAACCAAGTCCGCTGCTATAGCGAAAGATGGCAGCATTGATGCCGAGTCTGCTGGTGAGTGCCTTTCCAATCCCTGGTTGTGATGTTATCGCGAACTGACAAACGATTCATCCAGAGATCACCGCAGACACCACACTCGACACTCCTTTACAGCTGGTCACCAAGACCCTCGACATATCCGATGACCCGACTGAGAGAATCTACACCTTCCGGGCCTTCTTCCTTGGGCTAGGCTTGTCGGCCTTTGGTGCTGTGCTCGCCGAGATCTTCTACTTCAAGCCACAAACGGTCAACGTGAGCATCATTTTTCTGATCATGATCGCTTACTGTCTTGGAGAGGCCACTGTCTTGATCCCTCGCTGGGGTCCCGTTGGCCGTTTCCTCAACCCGGGACCGTTCACCCAGAAGGAACACGTCTTCATCGTCATCATGGCCAGCTCTGCCGCCACCTGTGCCCTCGGAACCGAACAACTTGCCGCCCAGTCTCTATACTACGGTCATCAGCCAAACGCAGCGTCGGCCATCTTCATGTTGTTCTCCTCGCAGTGCATTGGGTATGGCCTTCTCGGTGGCATACGCAAAGCTTTCATCTACCCCACCAAGTTCGTCTGGCCAACACAACTCCCAAATGCCGCACTGTTCCAGTCGATGCACTTGAACAAGGAGCTCGCGAAGAAACGACTCAAAATCTTCTGGTACATATGCTGGGCTGTCATGGTCTGGGAGATTGTGCCTCAATGGATGTTTCCTCTCACCACTGGAATTTCCATCTTCTGTCTCGCCAACCAGAACTCGGCCGTCTTCACGCACCTGTTCGGAGGATCCAATGGAAACGAGGGCATGGGCTTCCTTAGCTGGTGCATGGAGTGGCAGTACATCGGAGAAAAAGAGTTCATTCTGCCGTTGAGTACATTGGTCAACCAACTCATCGGCTACATCGGTTGTATTGCTTTGACCGTGGGCGCTTACTACTACAATCTCTGGGATGCGAAGAAATTCCCCTTCATGGCGCAGTCTTTGTTCACTTCCAATGGGACCCTCTATGACCAGACACAGATCCTGGGCCCAGACAACGAGGTGGATCCAGCTGCATTGCACGCCTATGGGCTTCCCAGGTTTGCTACCAGTCAAGCTTTGAATTTGCTGGTGTTCAACATGGGCATTACGGCAGCTGTGGTACATGTTCTTCTTTGGAATTGGCATGACATCAAGTTCATCTTCGCTCCTTTCCGGCCTTCAGCTTTGAAGCAAAACATTCAGAACATCGAAACATGGCACTATCGGTTCAAATCATCCTTCTGGAAGAGCTTCACCTCTGACGCAGACACCCCTCGCAAAGAATATCCCGGCACCGAAGGGGACCCCCATTACGCCGCCATGCGTGCCTACAAGGAGGTGCCATCTTCTTGGTATTTCAGCATCCTCGCCATCTCAATCTTGATTGGCCTCATCTGCTGTTACCAGCAAAAGACTGGTCTTCCCTGGTGGGCCTTCCTGGTTGCCGTCCTTCTGGCCTGGATCTTCACCATTGTCTTTGCGTGCATGTATGGCATTGTTGGATTTCACTATCAACCTACCACTGCGGTCCAGATGATCGGTGCTTACATGGTTCCTCGCAGACCGGTAGCAAACATGATGTTCACCCTTTATGGATCCAATGGCCTGGTGCAAGCCGTCCAGATGTTGGGCGATCTCAAGTTGGCACAATATGCGAAGCTCCCACCCAGAGCTACCTTTCTTGCGCAGGTCATTGGAACTTGTGCTGGCTCAGTGTTCAACTGGGTCATGATGAACAGCATTGTGGATAATCGGCGTGAGATTCTGTTGTCCGTTGAGGGCACCAACATTTGGTCTGGCCAGAATGTACAGACCTACAATGCGCAGGCGGTGGCTTGGGGAGGGGCGGCCAATGAGATCTTGTGAGTTGAGTCTACTCGTGCCATTGACCTGTTTGAGATGTGTGCTGACACCAGGTACAACAGTGGACGACATGGAACGTACTGGATGGTACCAATGGGGCTATTCTTCGGAATCTTTGTCCCAACTCCATTTTGGATCGGTCAGTCAGCCAGATTATCCTCAAATGAACAACCAAGTCCTTGTTACTAACCAAGAACTGATGCAATGCCCAGCCCACAAGTATTTCCCTCAACTCAAGCTCAACTACTTGAACACATTTATCATTTGCACTTGGCTCGGTTGGTTGTCCGTCGGTATCAACTCTTCGCTTTTGGCGTACTTTTTGTTTGGCTTCTTCGCGCAGGGTTATCTCCGTCGTTACAAGCCGGTACTGTTCGCCAAGTGGAACCTTATCGTTGCGGCGGCCATAGCCGGCGGTTGTTCCTTCATCATCTTCATCCTCACCTTTGCAGTGGCGGGTGGCAGTGGCAAAGCCAGAGACTTCCCGGTGACTACTTTTTAACTTCCAATGCATCTCCGTTTTTCTTATCGGTGTTTGTTTACTGACTGGAATTGTTGCAAAGAAATGGTGGGGAAACAACATAGATGGTAATATGGACAGGTGCAAGTACCTGAATGGAACATGAGGTTCTGTCATGGCCATACGGCGTTCAACACTGTCCTTGTTCACAAGTGAAGACTTGACGGAGGTGTCCACTACGAACTGGTGGTTTATATTCCCTTCCATAGATACCAATGATGACATGGTCTAATCAACCGTCACCACTTCGGCTGATCTTCTGCTCCCTCTCTCCTGTTACGATCCAATCAGGGATCACTTATGTAAGCTAGATCAGATAGAACCAACAGACAAATCAGGTTGGACCCGAGACGAAGGTTCGGGTCCACGGGTTCGGTATATCGGGTCCATGGAGGCCGGTATATAAAGACGGCCTTCCCAGACCTCTTTAGATACTGGCTCTTCAGCAAGCAATAGCTCCTACAATCGATTAGTACCTTTCGGCTACTATTACCGTTGTTCTTATTCCCAGCGGTATACTCCTGTGCTTGTAACGGTTCGTCACAGGGGAGCCGACGTGACAAACATCTTCGTTCAGTACGGACAAGGCGCCACAAGAACGGTCAACATCACCGGGTCGGCCGGCAGGAAAGCGTGTTCGTCGACGGACTCAGGTACTCCATGGTTGCCCGGGCCAGCATGGCCATCAACGTGGATATCGCAAACGGTATTACACCCCAGTCTCTTTCCCCCGGAACCGTCTCGCTGAACTCGTTTGCCTAGACTGTGAATACAAGCAACCAAATGCGACGATGAGTACGACCATGAGCGTTCCCTGTAAGTTTTCACCGTCTCTGCGCTCGGGTTTCCCCGCCTGCTAACAGCGGAGCTAGTTAACCGCTTGATGCTAGTCGCGCTAAGACCTGGCGGCTCGTCTCCTACGACAATGCTTACCGTGGCGAGAAGACCAGTGCGCGCGCCAGCTTCCGCAAGTTATGAAATGTTGAGTTTCGCCAATCAGAAGGTGTTGGAATTAACTGAGGACCGAATCGTGGTCACAAACATCACGCAAGTTGACGGCAAGAGGTAAACTAAAAGTGCATAAACGTGAGAGACACTCCTATAGACCTATATTACACGTATCCACGTTTCCAAGACACTCGTACACAGGGTAAGACTCGCTTGTGTGCGAATCCTGCTCCTCTCGCACCTACAGAGCGCCACATCTGGTGCTTCACAGAACCTTCAAGGTAGCAGCGACCAGCCAGTGTGGTTGAGGTCTTCCCGCTGCCACTAGCAGTGACGGGAGTGACGAGGTCAGTGGTGCTTGCTACTGTGGTTGCAAGTACGGACCTTGAACAGAGTGGCGGAGTCGAGGACAGTACCGTTGTTGCTGGCGACGAAGTCGTGAGTGAGGTGAGTGCAGTTGTGGAAGGTTAGGCGGCTCCAGCCGTAGGTGGCGTTGGTCGTATCGAGGCCGAAGCGGCTGTAAGGCTGGCGGGGGCTCTGCAGGTCGTCGAGGCCGTCGTAGTGGCCAGCTGCGCCGTTGGTAATGTACCAGGGGAAGGTGGGATTCTCCAGGCCGTTGGGATCCTCCTTACCCTCGGCCAGTGGTGCCAGGCGCTCGTAGATGTGCGAATGGCCCGACAGCACTAGGTCGACCTTGTATTTTATCAGCAACGGCTCGAAGACGTCCTTGCACGTCAAGCAGATATCATCGGGGTTGCTGAGGTAAAAGGGCCGGTGGCCGGCCACAATAACCCATGGAGTCTTGGAGCGGTCAACGGCCGCCAGATCGGCTTCCAGCCAGGTGGTCTGCGCGTTCATGGTCGCATTGACCGGGTCCACATTGAAAAAACCCTCAGGTCCGCCGTCCTGGTCGGGGCCGATGAAGCCGTGACCCAGGTCGGTCTCGGTATCGAGCTGGACGAAGTGCACCATGCCGTGGTCGAAGCTGTACCAGAAGTTCCCGGTGCCGCCGGAGACGTCGCTAGGCATGCGGAAGTGGTTCTTGAACCCGGTAAAGTTGGTCTGGCCCGGCATGCAGATACTGCTATCGTACGTAATGTTGTGCGCCTTGTCCTTGGTGCCACCATTGTCACAGTTCGCCTCGTGATTGCCGGGGCCCACCATGTACGGCTTGCTGGCGGTGATGGCCATCATTTCGTCGTAGAACTCGTTCAGAATCGACTCGTACACCGCGGCCCCTCCCTCAATCGTTGTGTTGGGCAGAAAGTTCTGGATCTCTTCCTTGAGCCAGTAGTCTGCGTACGCAATGTCGCCCGCATGCCAGAGGAAGTCGAAGTCATCGAGGCTGCTTTCCAGCGAGTCGATGGTGTTCCGCTCTCCCGGCCGAAGAACGTTGGTACTCGCCACGGGAGCGCCCGCTGATGTGGTTAGGCCCTTGCTACCCATCGTACCGAGGTCGACGACGACGGCGACCGAGAATGGGGTGTTGTCACCAGCCCTACGGCTCGTCGTAAAGTTGAAGATGTCGGTCCCGTTGCTCTTCATGAGCGGCGACGGCTTATAGAAGTAAGTCGTGTCGGGCCGAAGGCCGCTGATCAGCACGTGGTTATTGTAGGTCGTCGAAGTGGGATACGTTATCGAGACGTTGGACGTCGCAATGTTGTTCAGACGGTCCTGCGAAAGGCCCCAGTGGACAGAAGGGTTCTCGACATGATTGAAGGTGTTCCAGCTGACCATCATGCCGCTATCGCCGTGGTAGGCTAGGCGGATCTGCGAATTCGTGGTGTAGGCGCTCGCGGCGGCAGCAGCCACGAGTAGGGAGCTGACCCTCATTGGTGTAAAGCGACGTAGAAAGAATGTTTGATTCCTAGTCTTGAGTTCGGTCGTCACTCTCCCTCTCCGGGGGAGATGCCACTGCTTTTAAACGCGTCAACATCCTTAACTGCCTCGAATCGGTATCCCACACGTGCGTCCGTCGGTACCGAAACGCAAACAACGGCTCGCATGTGGTCTTGGAGACGAGCCATATTGGTTGAGGGAGATGGTGGAGTTAGCCTGTCTACCTACGAACCTAGCAGTCGGAGGCAACAACGTAGGTCCGGCGAGCGGTTTTTTGTCCTAGGAAATTGGGAGAGTTCACCCGACAGGGATATCAACGTCAGATATTTTTTGAAACCAATTAGCAAGCTCAACCAACTCACGTGTTATCCTTCGCGTGATTGTGTCTTCGGAAATGGACTTTCGGAAATAGTTTTGGAAGTTGGAAGGTACAAAGTGGTCAGAGCGCATTTCCAAGTCGACTTCCACATCAAAAAGTTGCGGAAGAGAGCAGGGTGAATTCTGGCCCGCCAAGAAATTTTTGGACCAACCAAATGCCGCGCATCCAACTCAGTGGAGTAAGTCAACTTCCAACCCATTTCCAAGTCCAATGAAAGCCCAGAAATTGTTAGGAGGTACTAAAAACAGTGACTGAGGTCAAAAATTAGCCCGTTTTACTTCGAAGTACAGCACACGGACTACATTTTCCGAAAGTCTATTCGGAAGAAACAATTATGCCCTAAGGTGCTGACAAAGCCCTATTACATTGCACCCGGGAAAGAGAGGTTTAAACGCTAAGATAAACCTGGCAGGCAACTGGCAGGGACGACGGTTTTGGGAATTTGGGAATCTTAGCAGGCTTGGGCAAGCACTAACTGCGATGTTGGCGGTCGGATGCAGGAGACCAGTAAGATGCCAACGCTAGCCACTGATTTTTCGTTACGCTCTTCAACACATCTGCAGCTTTTTATAATGCTGACTCGGCGTGGCAATCATGTTAGGAAACTTCGTCTGCATCGATGGTGACACAATGGGAGACATTGCGAATAATGAGCTTCCGTGCCGACCAAGAGCCGGCCTCACGGAGGCGGGGACGGAAGTGGTGGCCGGGAAAAGTGGGCCTCCCGGAGCAAAGTGGATTTGTAGGCTTACCTTCCATTCTTATTTCGGCCGAAGCACGTCGGGCGAAACATTTACCAACGTCTTCCTAACGAGCATTCGCGATAAAAAACCACCACGAGTCGGGGTGTCGAAGTAACTAAGTATCTCACCATTTACTCAAACCGCTTCCTCCTCTTCTTAGTTCTCATCGCACTCAACGAAATGCCCCTACATAACGTAGCTTCGGAGTTCTTACCTGCATCCATAAGATGTACTCTCGTTGTAGCAAGCACATGGATCGCCTTTCACCTCGCGAAAGCCTTTTACAATGTCTTTTTCCATCCCTTACGCCATATTCCGGGCCCCAAGCTTGCCGCAGCAACATATATTCCTGAATTCTATTGGGACGTTCTGCAAAGTGGCATGTACCAGAAGCGAATCTTGTTAATGCATGGGAAATACGGTATGACGAACCTTCACCACTGTTCCAACACGTCTTCCGTTGTTTTATCGCCTTCCTCTAACAACTATATGATAATGCGGTTAGGCCCCATCGTACGCATCAGTCCTGATGAAGTTCATTGTAGCGACTGGCGCTTCATTGACGAGATTTACGCCTCCGGCAACAGAAAACGAGACAAGCCTTTGCATCAAGTCCGAGGAAGCGGAGGGTAAGTTCCCGGTCATAATGATCTAGGACTTATATTAGCCGGGTTCGATGCTAATCTTCATTTATCCTAGTATTGTCCACGCTACTTTTTCGACCACAAGCCATGATATTCACCGGATGAGACGAAACGCATTGAGCAAGTTCTTTTCCCGTGCACAAGTTGCACGATTGGAGCCAACGGTTCGCGACTATGCCGAGCGCATTTGTAGCAAGATCTTGACCTTGGGCAAGTCAGCGCCCTTTGATGTTACCACTGCATATAGCCATTTTACCACAGATGTCATCTCCGGCTACTGTCTCGGTGACAGTCTCGGGCTAATCGAGCAGAAGGGGTGGGAGCCCAACTTCCGCGAGCCACTGTACGCGCAGCTGAAACTGATGTACTGGCTCCGTTTTGTCCCTTTTTTCAAGCACTTGAGTGTTGCCATAGCTATGTAATGGTGTCCTACCACCATTGCAGTACATGGGCCTTTACGCTAACAGAAGGACAGGGTCACTCGACGATTCTCAAAGGATATGGACACGCTCTTCAATGCATTAGTGGTATGTGTTCTTGAGTGGAAGTTTCGTTCCTTCCTCTGTTTCGCTGACTAACCGTTACATCAAGGGGGACATGCCGAGATACGTGAGGAGAGCACAATACAATGTAGACAAGGGCCTCGACGATGGCTCAACAGTCTTCGGTGCTCTCTTGATCTCAGACCTTCCACCGAGCGAGAAATCTCTCGAGCGTTTAACGGATGAGGGGTTCTCGTTGTTTGCAGCTGGGACGGAAACAGTCAGTTGGGCATTATCCGTCATTACCTATCACCTCTTTGCAAACCGCGAGCTGCTGGAAAAGGTCACCGCAGAGGTAACGCAGGCCATCGACACCAAATCTGGGCAGCTTCCCTCTTGGAACACGTTGGAAAAGTTGCCCTATCTGGGAGGAGTCATCTACGAAGGTTTACGTCTATCCTATGGCGTTGCCAGTCGTTCTTCACGCATACCAGTTGGAGAAGACTTGGTCTACCGTGGCGAATGGGCACCGAAGGGTAGCAACATCATGAAGCAATTCCAATACGTAATACCAAGAGGTTATGCAATTGGGATGTCACCTCTAAGTATACATCATGATGAAACGGTCTTTCCGAATTCGCACTCTTTCGTCCCGGAGCGATGGATCGATGACAACAATCAACACCGGAAAGAGCTCGACCGGGCTTTGCTATCATTCTCCAAGGGAAGCCGCGGCTGCCTTGGCATCAAGTGAGTTATACGCACTCTCATTATTGTGACAATCTCCGAACTGACTTTTACTGGTCCCCCAGCCTTGCTTACTGCGAGCTCTATGTGCTGCTTTCGTTGCTCATTGTTCGCGTCTTCCCGCATATGAAGCTTTACGAAACCACAGAGGCCGATGTGATGCACGACCACGACTTCTTCAATCCTTTCCCGGTTTCGAGTAGCAAGGGTGTAAGGGCCATCATTGTATAGTGCTGGAGAAATGTGCGGAGTGACGTCTCGCGGTCTATAGGTAGTGTAGCTTCGCGCCGTCGCGGAGACAATGAATGTGCAAGCCTGGGACCCTGGGTCTTGCAGTCTGCCCACGAGCGTTCGTTTTGCTAGGCACGACAGTGATCGATCAGAAACGTCCATATATTAGTTAGAGCCCAATACACTATCTCTAGGTGTAAACCTCCCTCTCTTGTCCATCTGCGAACGTTCTTGACTGCCCTTGACGAGGTATTGTCGATGAGTGTTCCCTTAAATATCGTTACACTTCACCACGTCAACAACATAGCATTCCGGGTATCAACGGAAGTTTTGTTGCGTTCAAATCATCGAATTTTACGCTTGTGAACCGGTGGTATTATTGTCAGGTGTCATAGGCTCCATTGTGTGAAGATTGTGTGCGTGGATGTATTGGGGGTTAGTGCGAGGAGTTCCTCTCTAGAGGTAAAAACTGCCCGGCTGTGAGAGAAACATTTGCAAATCGCAAGTGAGTACCTACCTATGTAAACAAAGCCGTTTTAGCTTAGCGAGGTGAGCAAAGGGGATTGAGATTGAATACAGTAAAAGATCTAAATACAATTCTTCCGAGGTTGACTTCTAGAGGCACTTTTTTCTAGATCAAATAGGGCCTACGGCCTTCTTCCCGATGATGGGATTGTAGAACCGGAAGCGATTGAAAGGGTCATACTTGACCTTGAGATCTCGAAGCTTCTTCAAACGCCACGCCTCATGTCCATACTGCTCCTCAACAGACTCAAACCCATTGGCATAATTGACATAAGCATTGACTGGTCTGGTAGGCTGGCCCCTGTTCCACTGGTCTCTCACCTCCTTGGCCCATTTCCAGGCCTCCTGTTCAATGGTCTTGTTATTAGGAGGGATGATGATTTGAACGAGCATGAGGTGATGGTCATCGCGGAAGGGGTAAGCGGAGTCGTTGGGGTTCTGGGCATCCACACCGGCGGTAGAGTAGCCTTCGTGGGTCACAGCAGCTCCAGCGGCAAGTGTTGGGTCACTGGCAATGCGTTTCTTGAAACCTTCAAAGATAAGGCGCTCGGCGGTCAGGTTGTACACCTGAAGACCGGCTGTGGCAGTGATTCGGACTTGGTTGTGTTGGCAAATGGCACCCTTCTCGTCAGTCTGCTGGGCAGCAGCTACCTGCGGATAGGGAACATCTCCCTGCTCATCCCGTACGGCCTCGATGGCATTGAAAGGGGCCAGGAGCTGTTCTGCTTCGGCAGCGGATCCACGGTAGGCAAACGTCCACCAGAGGACAGGCTCCTTATCCGTAATGGTGGTATCCATCACCATGTTTCCGAAGTTGGTTGTCATGTTGACCGGGGTTGAGCCATTTCCGTGGAAGTTGTTGAGGGCAGTGAAAACGGCTTCGAGCTGGTCTCCACGCCACACATAGTTGTGGTAGTGCCAGGTATCGGGGCCCCGGGGATAGACTTTCATCTCAAAGCTGGTAACAATACCAAAATTGTGACCCGCACCTTTCATGGCCCACAAAAGATCGCTGTGGCTCGTCTTGTTGACACGAATGGCAGTGCCATCAGCAAGGACAACATTGAGCTGAAGAATATTATCGCTGATCATGCCGTAAAGACCCTCGTGGCGGCCGTGGCCACCACCAAGGCCTGGACCCATCATGCCCACGCAGTCGCAGGAGCCGGTGGTCGTGACGTATCCCTGGTCCCAAAGGTATCTGTTGGCTTGGCCGTCAAATACGCCGCCTCCAAACCAAGCAGACTTGCGATTGGGCTGAATGGTGATGCTCCGGAATTGTGCGAGGTTGATCTGAACGCCGTCGAATGATCCGAGACTTGAGGGATATCCGTGACCCTTGTTGATGGCCAAGAAATCAATGCTCTTTTCGTTACAGTATTTTACCTGCATTTCCGTGTCAGCATCATGTGAGCTACTGTGCGACATTGACCACACGCCATTGAACTTACGATGCTGGCTACATCCGATTCTTGACCAGGCTCGATGGCGATCTGGAACTTTGGCTTGGCGAAGTCATTCCATCTCGATGTAGCTTCCTCGTAACGTGCATCCTCGGGCCCAAAAATGATAGTGGTATTCGAGAGCTGTGAACCAAGTTCAAGCTGGACTTGGGCGACGCTCAACTTGCGAGGGGTTGAAGAGGACCGCTCAAAGTAGGATGGGATGGTTACAGCTGCTACCAGCGTGTGGAACATGCCAAGACAGCTTGTAAGAGAGATAAGGCCTTTCATATTGCAAAAGAAACCGCTTGACCAGTTGAGATGGGAGATTGACAGATGCAAATGCAATGCAATGCGATGTGATGGGGTGTTACCTTGCAGTGAAGATCTTCTTCAAGTGACCTTCAACCAGAGGTTTATATGTAATTTGACCCCCTTCTAGGTACGTATCCTTTCCGCCTTGCAAGCCCATCGGCCGTCATATTGGCTTGTAAGAACATCTCAAGATCCTTCCAAAAAAGCATGATGTTCCCTGTCCGCCCTGTGAGCCAATCAAAGAGAGTTGAGGAGAAGCTCAAGTCGACAGCCTGAGGCACAGTAGGTACCTCTAGGTATGGACAGTCAAGCCATCACGAAAATGTGACCGAGTGGAAGCCAGGGTACCTGATCTATCATGCGAACTGGTGTGTCCAGTGTGTTCGGTTGATACAACCGAAGGTTACCGTGAGTCCCGCGCAAGCCGAAGTTTATCGGCCGACGACTAATTCACAAAACCCCCATGCTATAGACCCCAATTCTGAGGAGGCCGTGGGTCTTTATCAGCACTCCATTCTCAGCGCCGACGCCCGAAGAGACTAGACCGAGGTAGCCAGCTGAGAAGCCCGATACCTCTGGGTAGGTAGCCTGTGGACCGGGGTCCCGTCACAACCAACAAGAACCGACTATGTCTTCGGCCGTGTAGGCTGCTGCAGGAAATGACTTCACAACTCACCTTTGGTGTCCAAAATCAAGTACCTTATCCATTCCCAAAAGTGTCTACGCAGACCCTGTACTGTTCGTTGGGCGCTCACCGAACTTTCACCAGAAAACATCGGAGTCCAGCAACAACATACCCCTAGCCACCATATTGGCCCATCATGTTATCGCTCATCCAGCAAAGTATCCCATTCTTTGACAACATCTCCAACCTCACCAATTCTCTCTTCGTCCTCCTCGCCGTTACAGTCAGCCTCTACAGCCTCTACCAATGGCTCCTCCCCAAACCCATCCCCGGCATCGCTTACAATCCCCAGGCGGCCAAATCTCTTCTCGGAGATGCGCCGGCCATGGTCAAGGAAGTTAGCGCAACGGGCGAGTTCCGTGTCTGGTGCGCTAAGCAAATGAAGCAGATGAATTCACCACTCTGCCAAATCTTTATCCGGCCCTTCTCCCAGCCCTGGGTGCTCCTAGCCGACTTCCGCGAGGCTAAGGACATCCTGACGCGGCGGAAGGAATTCGACAAGTCATCTTTTTTGTCTGATGGAATGGCCTGCATGGGCTCCTTCCACGGCATTTACATGACCGGGGAAAAGTTTAAGGCCAATCGTCAGCTGATTCAGGATCTCATGACCACAAGCTTCCTCAACAACCACGTGGGCCCGGCAATTTTTGGCAAGGGGCTGGAGCTGATGAAGTTATTTGAGATGAAGATGCTTCTTGCTCGCGGACGGCCTTTCAGCGTCAAGAAGGATTTTGAGTACACATCTCTGGATGTTATGCTCGAGTTTGCCTTTGGCAAGAACTGGATGCACACTTCGCTTGGCCCACAGATGGAACTTGTGGGTAAGTTGCAGGCCGAAGATATCGATGCGACGATGGAGGGTAAGGACCTTAACCAACCGGTTGTGTTCCCGACGGTGCCGCTCGTTGACTTCCTCAATTCTGTTTACGAGGCTCCGGAAATCGTGGAAAGAACCATCAATGCTCTAATACCCAAATTGCAAACCTGGTGGTGGTCAAAGCAGTCTTGGTACAAGCACATTTTCGATGCGAAGGAGCGTGCCATGAAGGAGCAAGTGGAGATTGCCATTAGCAACTTCCATTCTGGCTGTATCCAGACGGGTATTGAGCACATGTTGATGCGGGAAGCATCCAGGGCTGAAAAGGAAGGCCGGGCCCCGGATTTCAGGAGCAAGGTGTTGCGAGACGAAGTGAGTTGTGCATCCTTCTCGAGGAGTCTCTTCCCGAGTTCTGCCCATTATTTGCGGTCTAACATCTCGTTCCGTCCAGATGTTTGGCAATATAGTCGGTGGCCATCACACCACAAGCGGCGCAATGATGTGGTTGACTAAGTATCTCACCGACCATCCCGTAGTCCAAAGCAACCTGCGTTCAGTCTTATACACGAGCCTCAGTGCCGCTAAGCACGAGAACCGTCTCTTCACCTTCGATGAGATCCGGCATGCAAAGCTACCCTACTTGGACGCCATCATCGAAGAGATGCTCCGCATCAACGCCGTTCCTGTCACTCGCGAGGCCTTGATTGATACCACTATCCTAGGGTGTCCCATCAAGAAGGGAACGCAAGTCTTCTTCATGTCAAACGGTCCCGGCTTCCTGTCACCGTCGTTTTCCATTGACGAATCTAGAAGGAGCGAAACTTCGCGCGCATCCAAGATAAACACCACATGGGATGAGACTCAGGACTTGGCAACTTTTGTTCCGGAACGGTGGCTGGTACGCAAAAGGGAAGGCAATGGTCTGCTGGCAGATGATGTAGACTTTGACGGAGCTGCTGGCCCGCAGCTCGTGTTTGGCTTGGGGCCACGTACGTGCTGGGGGAGGAGGTTGGCATACATGGAGATGCGGATCGTGATTGCCATGCTTGTTTGGAATTTTGAGCTGTTGAAGACCCCACCGGCACTTTCATCTTATGCTGGACTGGAGGGCATTGCTCGTGTGCCGCAGCAATGTTATTTGCGGCTTCGCAAGCTGTGAGTCAACTTGTCAAGGGAGAAGTGATTTACAGTGAGCTGTCTCCCCAGTAAGGTTTCAATGACGATTCAGAATGAATAGTAAAACGTCAGCCCCGTTTTCGCTCTTCCCCTTTGTCGTGGCATGAATGGGTAACCGTCACTGGAGTATAGGACTTTGCTAGCATAAGGTACCGTATCCAGTGCGATGTTGTCAGAATCCTGGCACAACACTATCGCCAAGACATATGTCGGCCGAAGAAATCTGATTGGACGGTTCCAAGACCACAGCACCACTAGGTAGGTGCACTCTCCCTCCAGATTCCAAATATCCAAGATACGTTGTATGCATGTCCTATCGAACCACAACTTGAAGCTTCCTGTACGTGTCTACCTGTAGCTATGCGGCCCCAGTTTGACGATGAACCTTGTTTGTGCTTGTCCTTTACAAGTGAACAAAGAGAATAGCTTCTTAGGCAAAGAAGGGCAAAGACGCAGCCTGGAAGTAAATTATCCTATCCATTGGGAATACGCATATCACCCACCCACACGCCATTCAAGATGCACCTATCTTCTTAGATAAACCTCCAGCAAACCCAATGGTCCATCATCAAAGACATTCCTAATTTCATATCTCTCGTCCGCCTGCTTCAGAAGCTGCTCAAACTCCGCCTTCGTGCGTTGTTTAGCGCCACAGTTGACCAGCATCACCATATCGACCTGGCGCACATTGCGCTCCTGATGACGTGGCCAGGTTCCAGGTTCGGGGATGATAATATCGTTGATCAGTAGCGGAGTTTCGGGGCTCGAGTTCTCCAGACCAGGGACAAAGGCCTTGAAGATGGTGACCACATCCTTGTCGGCCCAATTGTGAGTGCACTGGCGGATCAGGAAAGCGGCAGCATCCTTAACAGGCTGGGGATCGAAGAAGCTATGCTGCATATATCGCACTCGGGGGGCGAGGTCTTGGGTGAGAGATTCCTTGCCTTCAGCGAGCATGTCGGCGTTGGAGTCCTGCACGACGAAGTTCAAATCGGGGTAGATCTGTTTCCAGTGTCAGACCAAGTCATGAGTCAAGAGGAGGAAGAGAAGCAAAGACTTACCTGAGCCAAGCTCTTCGAAATGTGACCATTGCCACCGCCGACATCAACGACGGTCCCCTTGAGAGTAGACCAGTTGAACCCGTCCTTGAGCAGGTAGTCAAGATGGCGGTCCATCTTTCTCAGGCCCGCCATAGCCTTCGCGAACCGCCGAGCCTTCTCCGGATCTCTTTGGTAGAACTCAAAGATGCCAACGCCATGTCGAGTGACGAAGGGGTTGAGGTTTTGGTGCGCCTCGTAAGGGTTTGCTTTGAGACTCACATTGCAGTCGGCAGCCGCCTTGAGCATCTCATCAAGAGAATAGTGGACGACGGCCCGGAGCTGCTCATCCTGCTGAATCACGAGAGAGGAAGGGCTGTGAGAAACCCTTCTAGGCTGTAGCTCCTCGAAGATCCTGTAGGTCCTGAGCTGTCGGATGATACGGCTGGTACGGTCTACATCAAAGCCTGCCTTCTTGGCCAGATCCTCAACTGCAATATCCCCATGGGCCGGTACGTGCTGGAAGAACTCGAAGTCGAGAGCGACCTGAAGGGCACCCAGATCGTAGCCGGTGCAGCAGAAGGCTCTGAGCCACTTCCTGGGACCGTCAATAAGGAGTTGCAGATCTTCCAAGTTCGCCTTGAGAGACGCGTGGAGGCGGCGATATTCGGGGTGTTCGTGAGGGGGATCTTGAGATTCAAGGGAAAAGGATGGCTCGGAAAGTTTGTTGACCTGAAGATACTTGGTGATATCCTGAGCGGTGGAAAGTATGTTCTGTGCCAACCCCAGAATGGAGGGCGAGGACGAGTCATTCAAGCCGGTCGTCGAAAGGCTGCCCATCTTGGATGCTTGGTGCCAGTGTTGTCCGAGGAGAAACAATAGATATGAAGTGACCTGCAAAAATAATGAGGGCAAGAATGAATCAGCTCCCAAGATATGATGAAAAAATGGCGCCGGAAGGTCAGATATGTAAGAGTCAGATCGGGGAAGTTGGTGCACAAACCACACGTCTGTGTATATCGTCGACCGATGAACGATGCGAGGTTCCAGACCGACGAGACCTTTAGTGCTGACGGCCATGCAGACCGGGCCGACTGCGCCATGGATATGTCCGACGGGGACGGGTTTCATTCGCACGGCCCGCCGTACTTGTCGTGCATCCGGCCCGCAAGTAAGCACAATCCTACGGTAGAGGTACCTATGTCGGCCGATGAGCCGCATCGTGGTCCAACATGGTCTGCGACTCTTGGCCTTCGGCCGAAGAATCTGGGAAAGGAGGGATTCGCACCGGAGCCGCAATGCAGATCCTGATACCACCGCGTACTATCAGATGCAACGAAAATACGAGATCAGGCTTGGTGACGACCACGGCACTGGGGGGTGCTATACAGTTGACACCTTTTGAGAACGAAGTGGAATGCCTAGACAAAGAATGAGCATAAATGCAGAGAACCGGACTGAACTGAACATCCAAAGAGAGAGAGAGAGGGACAAGAACGGAACCTACCATTGCTCCTTCATGCCATAAGATAAACGGCGGGCAAGTTACTTTCAACACCTCACAGTCCACACGCTTTTCCATTCAACATTCTATACACTTGACCGGGTCAGAGATCAACGTCAAGTACTATAGCCATGTCTTTCACTTCCAAGCACGATCCTCATGAGCCAGTGGCCATTGTGGGCATGGGTAAGTCGTCTTCACCTCACGACTACAGAGACTGTACCAATACTGACGTATGCCTGAACAGCATGCCGATGGCCAGGCGGGGTTCACGACGCCTCTCAATTCTGGGAGTTCCTCCGGAACAAAGTCAACGGCTGGAAGGAGTTTGATGATCCGCGCTTCTCTTCCACCGGGTTTCACCATCCCAACCCAGACCGGCCGGGCTCAATGTCCATGAAGGGAGCCTTTCTTGCCGAGCAGGATGCTCGTCTTTTTGACCATACCTTCTTCGGCATGACTGGTCTGGAAGTCGAAACCATGGACCCTTCGCAACGCAAGTTGCTTGAAGTAGCCTACGAAGCCATCGAGAACGCCGGAGAGACATGGGAGAGCGTTTCGGGGACCCGGACGGGAGTCTTTGTCGGAAACTTCTGCCTTGATCACTGGATGATACAATCGCGGGATTGGGACAACCCGAGGCCATATGCCTTTACTGGCGCCGGCACCAGCATTCTTGCCAACCGCATCAGCTACATCTTCAATCTCCAAGGGCCAAGGTGCGTACCTACCTAGCTTCTGCCTGCCTCAGTTACGGGAAACTGTCCATGGCATGTACTGACATCTGTATGAACAGCCTCACGGTAGACACCGCCTGCTCGTCCTCCATGTACGCCCTCCACCTAGCAGTCAACGCCATCCGCGCCGGGGACTGTGATTCAGCCATCGTCGCCTCGGCCAACTGGATTGCCGATCCCGGGGTGCAAATTGCCCTTGACAAGCTTGGCGCCCTCTCCGCATCTGCGCGCTGCCACACCTTCGACGCCCGAGCTGAAGGCTACGCCCGTGGGGAAGGTTTCGGCGCCATCTATCTCAAGAGACCTTCCCTCGCTATCGCCGATATGTCACCCATCCGCGCAATGATCAGAGGAACAGCCATCAACTCCAACGGACGAACCGGCGGTATCACGAGGCCTAGCGCCAACGGACAAGAGACAGTCATCCGGGAAGCATACCGTAACGCCGGCAATCTGCCGTTCCGCGATACCAGTTACTTTGAGTGCCACGGAACAGGCACGTATGTCGGGGATCCAATCGAGGTAGCCGCGCTGGGAAGAGTCTTCGCTCCAGAACGGTCTGGTGACGACCCGCTACTTGTCGGTTCGGTGAAGAGTAACGTGGGACACGGTGAAGGCGCCAGCGCTTTGGCGTCCATCATGAAGGTTGTTCTTGCTCTAGAGCACGGTGCAATCCCACCCATCTACGATCTCCAAACCCGGAATCCCAACATTGACTTCGAGGGTGCCAAGGTTCAGCCAGTGACCGAGGTCACGCCGTGGCCCAAGGATCGCCTGCAGAGAGCAAGCATCAACTCATTTGGCTATGGTGGTGCCAACGGTCATTGCATTATCGACCACGTCAACATCGTGCTGCCGGATTATGTTGCGCCTGGGATCTACAAGCGCAGCACCAGAGATACAACAAACGGCGTGAATGGCCGTATAATCGGGCGCAGCAGTATGCCTTCGCATCGTCCTATCATTCAGAAGCCAAAGATGACCGCCTCGCCGAACGCCAGCACACGATCACTTATCCTCCTCCCCTTTTCCGCTCACAACGAGAACTCCCTCGAGCTGAACCTCAAAGCGTTGTCTCAAGTTATCGACAAGTTACCGTTGTCAGACGTCGCATACACCTTGGGTGCCAGACGCTCAAAATTTGCCCAGCGATCCTTCTGCATCGTAGAGAAAGACAAGGTTGTTGAGGGTTTCGCGGCCAAGAGCAGGGTGGTAAGAGCACCATTGCAACCTACCAACCTTGGCTTCATCTTCACCGGCCAAGGAGCTCAGTGGCATGCCATGGGTGCCCAGTTGTTTGAGTATCGAGTGTTCTCCACAGCGATCCAGTACCTGGATTATGTCCTCAGCTCGCTGCCCAATGGACCGGACTGGTCACTGGAGAAGATCCTGTCCGGAGACTGCGATGCTGCCCTCATCCAGAAAGCCGAGATTTCTCAGGCCGTTTGCACCGCTGTACAAGTTGGCCTGGTTGATCTGCTTGCCTCGTGGTCCGTGAGGCCTCAGGGTGTTGCTGGACACTCCTCCGGTGAGATGGCTGCGGCGTACGCTGCTGGTCGTATCACAGCTGCCGAAGCCATCGTAGCTGCTTACTTCCGCGGTCAGGCGGTATCACGGAACCGACAGACTGGTGCAATGCTGGCTGTCAGCCTCAGCCCTGAAGAGGTAGCCAAATATCTCTCTGGCCTGGAGGATCAGGTCAAGGTAGCAGCAATCAACTCGCCAGGAAGCGTCACGTTGTCTGGCGACCCAACAGCCATTGATAGTATCTCGAAGGCTTTGACCGCGGACAGTATCTTCAATCGAAAACTGCAGACGGGCGGCAATGCTTATCACTCACACCACATGCTTCCCATTGGACGCGAGTACATCGAGATGCTGAGCCAGGGCCTTCAACACATCCAGAAGCTTGGTCTTGCCTCACCAGAGCAGCGGTATCCCAAGGCATTGTGGGTGTCGTCTGTCAAACCCAGCAAAGACACAGCTGAATCATTCGACGATCCATCAGCTTACTGGAGGGCCAATCTAGAGTCTCCTGTGCAGTTCTCGGAGGCTGTTGCAAGCTTGGTACGCAACGACGATGTCCCCATTCACGCTGTGGTAGAGATCGGACCCCACCCTGCGCTGAAGAGCCCGGTGGAGCAGATTGTCAAGGCCGCTGGCAAGGCTGTGGTGTATACCTCGACGCTTAAGAGGCAGGAGGACGCCCGGCTATCCATGTTGCAACTTGCCGGAACACTGTTCACGTTGAACACACCCATCGACCTTGCCGCCGTGAATGGTGTTGATGTGATAACAGGACATGGCGAAGGCCTAGAACACGGCAGCACCTGTATCGAACTGCCACCCTACCAGTACACTTACAGCGGCCTGAACTACCATGAGAGCCGAGCCAGCAAGGAGTACCGGTACCGATCGGTGTTGAGACATGACCTTCTTGGCTCGAAGGTAGTCGGCAATGCGAAGTTGCGACCCCAATGGCGGAACATTCTCCGGATGAAGGACGTCCCATGGTTAGGCGATCACCGCCTTGTTCCGGGTAAGCACTCCCCCTTTTCAAGCAGCGATTATTGTATAGGTAGCTAACATTTGCCTTCGTGGTACAGATGCCGTCCTGCCAGGTGCCGCGTACATCGTTATGGCGGTAGAAGCTGCGTCATGCATCTACGATGAGTTCCCCAAGCCGCTCAAGGTCAGGGGCTTCTCTCTACGTGACGTCGTCATCAAGAAGAGCCTAGTAATCCCAGAAGACGACTACGGCGTCGAGGTACTCACGAGCATGGAGCTTGTCGACACAGCCACAGTGCAATCACCTGCATGGGCCACCTTTTCCATCAGTTCAGTTGGCCGCGAAACCAATGAGTGGACGGAGCACTGCACTGGGCGAGTCAAGATCGTGATTGAAGCGATGGGATATGAGGATGACGTCGAACACGGCCGAGTTGCCGCTCCCTATGCACCAAGGGCCGTTGATGTCAAGGCTTGGTATAAGAAATTTTTGGATATTGGCCTTGGCTACGGTCCGGTGTTCCAGCCTCTGTCCGACATCCGTGTTGACCCGGCGTCAAACTTGGCCGTGGCAACCGTTCATCTGCAGCCCGGGATGGGTGTCGTGAAAGGTGGCGAGTCCCGGTACGCCGTACACCCGGCCTCCCTGGACGGCGCCATTCAACTGGGCTTGGTTGCGTGCCACGGAGGCCGGCCGAGCGAGGCTACCACTGCCTTTGTACCCGTGCAATTCTCCAGTTTATACATCGACAGCAGCCTAGCCAATGTCGGCGAGACATGTACCATCGTGGCTCGTGGGCAGCGGCGCGGTATCCGGAGTGCTCATCTTGATCTGCAGTTCCTGAGCGCAGATGGAAAGCTTCTGCTTGACGTCGACTCCCTCCGATGCGTTAGCTTCTCCAGTGAGGCCAAGCCGGTGGATAGGGCGTTCAGCAGCCCCTACACCCGCCTTGTTTGGAAGCCGGACATCCGTAAGCTCAGCAACAGCCAAGCACGCCGGATATACCCTCCACCAACCGAAAATGTTGACAAGGCACCGCTATGGGGAATCACGAATAAAGTAGCCCACTTTGTCGTATACAGCATGTATGAAACTTTCGGGCTGCGAGCTGATCGTCGTCCTCAGCCTTCGGGTGAGGTCGGCCACTTCTTCAACTGGATCGTCAGAAAGGGTGAATGTGATCATTCTGAGATGATGGAAGAGGCAAGAGAGCTGGCAGCCAAGGGTGCCCTGCTTCAGCAGATCGAAGAACTTGTCGCACAGGCACCTGATGTCATGGAAGTCAAGATCGCAAAGCTCCTGCACGACAACGCAGCCGACATTCTGTATGAACGAAGAACGGGAATGGAAGTCATCATCGGAGAGAACCTCCTGACACCACTTTACCAGGAAGGCCTCTTGATGACAGGCATTTACCCACAGCTCTCCATTGTCCTAGCTGGCCTTGCCCACGCCAACCCAAACCTCCGGGTTCTCGAGATCGGAGGCGGTACTGGTGGCGCGACGCGAATCGCCATGAAGGCTTTCAACGGCCCAAACGGCATTAAGGCCTACCGGAATTACACCTTCACAGACGTCTCGCCCGGCTTTTTGTCAGCGGCCAAGGAATCTATGGCCGACCTGAGGGACATGAACTTCTCCGTCTTCGACATTGAAGAGGACCCCATGGCACAGGGATACGAGGAGCAAACGTATGATCTGATTATCGCATGCCAAGTCCTTCATGCCACCTCGAACATGAACAAGACGCTGTCAAACTGCCGCAGACTCCTCAAGCCAGGTGGTCGACTTGTTCTGGTTGAAACGACGAAGAACTTCATCGTACCGGGCGTTGTTGTGGGCACCTTCACGGGATACTGGGCCGGCATTCCAGATGGACGTGTGGATGCTCCTTTCCAGAGCCTGCAGGACTGGGACTCATCGCTGAGACAAGCAGGCTTCGCAGGGCTGGACCTGGTGCTTGATGACTTCCCGGAACCCCATAATACCACCTCGGTCATTCTTGCCAAGGTTCCTGAGCAGCAAGAACCGTTACCTGTAGCCCAGTCCACGACGACAGTCCATGTGGTGTATGGTGGCAGCAACGGAGCGCCAGTTCTGGTAGATCATATATGTCAAGAACTGCAACAGCGGGGTACCAATGCAAAGGCTGTCGCGTTCAACGACGCCATGGAGGAGCTTTCTCCCGGATCCCGCGTGGTCGCGTTGCTGGACGGGAGCCACCTGCTGGTCAATGCCAACGAGGAGAATTTGGCTACCATGCAATACCTGGCACGCAGCACAGTGAGTTTGGTCGCTCTGACAAGCTGCGGTACCATTAAGGGACGGGCTGCCGAGGGTGCCTTGATCTCAGGCCTGCTTCGCGTGCTCCAAACTGAGAACCCGTCCAGCCAGTACATGTCCATCGATATCGACGCTGAAAGCTTTGAAGTTGACGATGCTGCTGAAGCAAACGAGCTCGCTCGCTGCATCGTGGACGGTGAGAATGGCCTTTTCCGTCAAGCCAGCGGATCGGCTCCCGTATTCGTTTATGGGGAGGGCAACGGTGGCGAACCCGTTGATCGTGAGTTCGCTTGGCAGGATGGTTGCCTGTGGGTTAGCCGTCACGTACCAGACGCCGGATTCCACTCCCAGCACGGCTTGGAGACGAGGAGTATGAAGCCGGAACTGCTTCCGATTGGCAGCCCCGGACAGACAGGCGGAGTACGGGCTGCTTTCGAGACGCCCGGTGTGCTGAACTCGCTGTACTTTGTTCCCTACAGAGAGCTTTTGCAGCCATTGCCGGCCGACTTCATCGATGTGTCTGTTGATGCTGTGGGCGTGAATTCAAGAGATTTGGAGCACTGGGCTGGCCGCGTGGATGGAGATTTCCTGACCTCCGAATATGCGGGTGTGGTCACCGCCGTAGGCAGCCGGGTCCACAACATCCAAGTTGGCGACCGCGTCTATGGAGTGGGCAAGGGCCAGTTTGGCAATGTCACTCGTGTGCCTGCTGCTTTCGCAACGAAGCTTCAACCCGATGATGACATGATCCGGATGGCCTCGATGCCGCTAGTATACACCACCGCCGTCTACGCCTTGGACCACGTCGCCCACATCCGTGAGGGACAGTCAATCCTCATACAGTCGGGCGCCAGGGACCTTGGCCTGGCAGCCATCACTCTTGCAAAGGCAAAGCGGTCACAGGTGTTTGCAACAGTTGAGACAGCCGAGCAAGGCAAGTTTCTCGTTGAGGAGCTAGGCCTACCCGCCTCGCATGTCATCTCTGTCCTCGACTCGAAGCAACTCCAGCGCGCAGCTCATGAAACGCGCAAGGGAAAGTTCGAGGTTGTCATGGCGACTGCCGCTCGCGGGGAGCTCCTGTCTTTGTTCCTGCAGGTCCTGGCACCGCTTGGTTGCCTTGTCGATATCGGCGGGGTGGATGGGCAGACGACGCCAGTAGTCGGTCAGATGTCACTTCCATATAATGTCACCTATGCCTCTATCGACCCGTTCGCCATTTTCGATTCGGATCCACTGCTTGGGGCAGAGCTCATGCAATCGGTCGACGATTACTACCGGCAACGAGTGATTGGACCGGTTCCAAGAATAACGGCGGCAGACGTCGGCCAATCGTTGTCCGCACTTGGCGATTTTGGCACAATGTCTGGAAAGCTAGTAGTCAGCTTTAATAACCCGGAAATTTTGGTCAGGATGGCGCCATTCGCACCCACCGTCAAATTCGACCCCGAAGCGAGCTATGTTGTGACGGGAGGCTTGGGGGGCTTGGGACAGTCTTTGGTCCGGTGGATGGTCGAAAGGGGCGCAAGGCACCTCGCACTCCTGTCACGGCGCACTTCCTCCAGCGTTCCAAGTGTCTCGGAGCTGGTTGATAGGCTCTCCAAGCGAGATGTTGACATTCAGTGCTTCGCCTGCGATGTCAGCAAAGAAGACGAGGTGGCCAGCGTGATCAAGGCGGTTTCGGTTGTTCGTCCCATCAAGGGCATCGTGCATGCGGCGGTCTCGTATAGGGATCTGACATTCGACAAGCTGTCGGCCGAGAGATGGAACGAAGGGTTGTCTGCCAAGGTGGCAGGGACCAAGAACCTGCACGAAGCGACTTTGTCAATGCCTCTCGACTTTTTTGTCATGACCACTTCTGCCTTGTCGGTGTATGGTTTCGCGACACAAAGTGCATACACGGCTGCCAACAACTTCCAGGATGCCTTTGCACGATACCGCCGACAGCTTGGCTTGCCTGCGTCCACTGTTTCGTTTAGCCTGGTCAAGGACGTGACTGATGTCGGCAGCAACACCATCACCGTCGACATGTTTGAACGCAACAAGGCACTGACCCTGGACGAGTCTCAGTTCCTGGCGCTCCTCGAGCCGGCATTCCTGAACAATCGAACAGTGACGGAGGAGACTCGTGGACAATGGTCAGGTCAGGACGATGATCCGCTTTCTGTCGCAAACTTGCACACATACTTGGATCCCAGAGCAATGGCGGCGAGAAGACGTGAAGAGATGGCGAGCGAGGGATCATCGTCATCTTCCACAGTGCCACCACGGTGGTACAATGACGGCCGGGTGTCTTTGATGATGCGCGCCTTTGTAGACGCACAGCGACAGTCGGAAAGGTCGCAGGACTCAGTTGAGGAGGGTTCTTCCAAGAACACGATTGCTCATCTCCGGGCGGAGCTGGAAGCTGCAGTGCGCGAGGGTTCGGGTGGGCGAGGACGGACGGTGGCGCTGGTACAGGATGCCATCACCAAGGTGGTGGCCGAGATGCTGTTCGTCGACATGGAGAGCATTGACCCGGCCAAGTCGGTGGCAGAGCTGGGTGTTGACAGTCTGATTGCGGCCGAATTGCGCAACTGGTTCATCCAGGCTCTTGGGACTAACATCAGCATGTTGGATCTGCTGGACCCAAGTGTCAGCATCAGCGCCCGCGCTTCCACCATTGCTGACAAGGCCCTGTCTGCGACTGCTTAGCACCCGGCAGCTGAGAAGTTGGGCGTTGGGAATTTTACAAGTTGGGGATGGCTGGGGATTTCGGTTGATTTTCTGTATGTAGAGGTACTCATACAACTTGAATGGATGTTTTGGTCATGATGTCCTGGATGTTGCTTACAATTTGGATGCTTTCCACTCAGCTTGGGAGACGGGAACCTGCTCCAGTGTACCTTGGTTGTCGATCTCAGAAAAACACAGGTAGAAGGGGGTCAGGAATAACGAAAATCCTTATCACTTTGTAGATGGCATCAAGAGTATCAAGAAGGGCAGTGATAGTATTCATCATCTATGGACTGTGTAGTAGTCTGTGGGTATGATGCAGTGTTCTGGAGAGAATCCAGAGTCAAGTGCGGGATGGCACAGGCCACATACAGGGCATCCCATCTGGGTCACGTGCTCATCTATCCGGTTGCCTGTGAAGCACCTGGACTGCGGCTGCGCGGGTACTGCACGCTGAAACCACTGCAGCGGACTCTCCAATCTCCGCTTTTTTTCCTTTTCAGCCAATCAATCGCTTTGTTTCTAGCACCACCGTACATACTAGGCCCACTTAAACGGGTTGATGTGCTGCCATTAACGCAGTTGGAGTAGGGCAGTTAGTGCAAGGCAGAAAAATGCAAGGAACCCATTTTTCTATACTAATGCCTCAGCTAAAAAGATGATAGTACATGATCACCCAGGCAGCCGTAGGTACTTGCAGTCAAACCTTGCTCCTCCGAACAACATCATGGTTCTCTGCCTCGCCGCGACCAGTCGCAACCACCTCTCCATTGCCACCACGAACGCGTCTCCTACCTTCTCATCCACCACGCCCTCCTGCCAACTCACCGATACGACCAGGTCCCCTCCTTTGACTGACGCAACCGCGATCCCAATAGCCGACGCAACAACATTAGCACACAGGGTCATGCTCATCCGCGTCATGGACCATCCATCCTCCTGACCTTCCTCCGAGAGGGGATTCCATGGCTTTCTCTCCATAACCCCCAAGTTGCTCACCACCCACGATGACTTTCTCGCCCTCCTCGCTTCCTCTTGCAACTGCCTCCTCCAATCCGAGACCCCTCGCGACAAGAAGCCGATCATGTCGTTTTCCAGCCCTTGCGTAGAGCAGCTTGAGCTCTTGGCCGCGAGGTCCGCCCGGACGCGGCGCGCGGCGACGAAGATCAAGTCGTGCACTTCAGCTAACAGCTTCGCCTCCGCAGCAGCAGCCCTCGGATTCGGCTGAGAGTTATAACCTGACGCGTACTTGGAGGACTCCGTCAAGGTACGCCGCACCCGGCCGACAAGCTCTTCATCCGCCACGTGCTCGATAATAGTCACGTAATTCCCCATGGCAGTTTCGGCATCGAATCTCTTCTTGACACATCCATGATTCCTGCCTCCGGAATAAAGAGAGGGCAAAAAAGTTCTGATATTCATCGGCGTCAAAAAGGCAAAGGCACTGGCTTTCGCTTCGGGTTCCGCGCTCAAGGGGGCGAGCGAAACGAGTGCAATACCATGCAATAGCGCCGTCAGTGTCACGCCCTGTTTCCGACAGGCTTGTACTAGCTCCTCTGCAATGCTCGCTGGGAATGTCATGGTGCGGATTTGGCTCTTGAACGGGATTGTGTTAGGGCTGGTAAGTTGGATGGGGGCCCAGTGGGCGTGGGTTGGAACGTTGCGCGGATACCGAGAAGAGGGGGTTTGAATTTCTTGCTTGAAAAAGTGTTCAAACGCTGTTGGGTCGACGGGGAAAGGGAGGATGTACTCGGGAGGCGGTGGGAGGCTGGCGGCCAAGGCAGACGCTGGTGATAAGCTAAGGATGCCGTTGCTCAGGAACGAGTTGAGACTTGCTTGTAAGGAGGCGTGCAAGTCCGAGTCGGAGGCATGAAGATGCGTGAGGAGCTCCCGGTAAAAAGTCTTGCAGCTGACGCCGTCGAGGTGGGTGTGATTGAACATTAGGAGGATTTCGATGAAAGACGTGTCGGCCTCCGAGCGAAGGACTCTGATCCGCCATCCTGGCTTTACACGGAACTCGGTAAACCTGGTGTCAGCCTCCTGGTTCAGCGTCTGCTCAAGTTCCTTCTGGAAGGCATCGCGGCCGCCTTTAACCGTTTGCCACTTGATTACTTTTCGGAGGTTGATGCTGCCGAGACGAACCCACGATGGCGTCCTGGTTTTGGCGCCTGCGATGCCGACTTGCATATGTGGATGAGCCAGCACGACGCGCGCAACGGCTCGTTCGAATTCGTTCACCAAGTCATAGTGTCTGGCGATGGGAGCAAGCCGTTTTGGCAGCGCAAAGCGACAGGATACGATGTTGCTCCGGATTAGGTCGAGGGTTTGGAGAGCAATCTGGTATGATTCCCTGGCAGATCGACCTTATCAGCTACCGCTTTTTTTTATACGCTGGATGTTGAGCAATGATAGGATCACTTACAGGGCTCCAAGCCTCCGAATAATGGGCGAGTCATCGAGAAAGACATTTGGTCTTTCCCTTCCTTCTTCTCTTACTGCTGGCTGGCTGTCGACGGGCAGCTGTCGATGGACCATCATCCCCCTGTAATTCGGCATCATAGCAGGTGTCTGCAACGCGGGTGATGAAGGCGATACCCGGGACATACACAACGCTTTCTGGGACTCTAACGTGGAGAGCCACGCTGCTTTGGTCTTGTTAATCCCGATGGTGCAAGACCCCTCTTCAGCGTCACCCGGGTATTATGTCTGACGGGCGGAGAGAACGTGAATGAGGCGCGTTTCTTGCAGGAGTTTGTGGTCGTATATCAAGAGGAAAGGCGTGTTGGGGTCCCAAGGTTGACAATGTGGATGCACTGGAATACCGCGTATTGTCCTCACTTTTCTACCCCAACTGTCACGACGTCAAACACGTCTTTTCCTATACTAGGAAGGTATGCGGCTGACATCAGGTTGAACAGGTTCCTAGTCAAGACGACGCCACAAACATATCTCGTCTGGATGGCTTATCCCTTAACTCAGCTTCAACCCTGCCGGATCCGTCATCATGATAACCCGATTTTGCTCAGCCGTCCCCCGTCAACATCATCCTGGATTTGGGTACCTTCATCGGGCAGAAGGCAATCTGTTACCAGTCTCTTGGGATTACGCCATCACGACCGATGTATGTTAGTAGCGAAGGGGCTTGGATGGTGAGCGGGAGTCATCAGTCTCGACCCATACCTCTGTAAGGGTGCAATAGTCCTGCGTCGGTCGAGCCATGGATTTCGGCCGAAATCTCAACTAGTGTCGGCCGGCCAAGTCCACTGCATTCAGCATATTACCGCTCTGGTTAGCGTTTGCCCCCTTTCGTTGCATCGACAAGACCCTAGTCACCAATACCGTCCATCAACAAGCTACCTGCTTGAATCATCGTGGTTGGTGAACGATCTTTGTTTCCTACCTAGGTGTTATTCCATTATACTTGCGGTAACATTCGAGACCGAACAAGGGAGACCTTCGGAGACCCGAGTACTCAGCCCAGTGTTCCATCCAGCGGTACACCATTGGCCACCAGCTCACCTTCGTTCTCTTGACCATCAGTGCCAAATTTGCGCCTTTTCCTTTTCCCCTCCTCCCTTCTGGATCCTCCTCCACTCGAAGCAACAGGCAGCCAGAAAAGTACATCCCGCCGCAGCAGCGCTAATGTAGAAGGTGTTCCTCAACCCCTGGGTATACGCGCCCAGTACTACAGTAATAGCATCATCCCGGCCCATGTTCGTCAGGACCTGGCGGATGTCCGAAGCACCGCTATTGATGATCAGCTCTGGGCTGATATCCGGCGCATACCGGACAAGGTTGTTGATGATACCGTTCTGAAAAACACTCTGCGCCACCGCAATGAAGACCGCGCCCCCAAATGACTGGAAGAACTGGACGCATGCCGTGGCTTGGGGGATCAAATGCTGTGGAAGAACGTTTTGGACGACGAGGATGCCGGCCTGGAAGCAGACGCCCGTTCCTAGCCCGGCCACGACTTGGTATCCGAACCACTTGGCAAAGGGCGTGTCGAGCCAAAAGGTCGTGATGAGCCCGGCGCCGGCTGTCATTAGAGCCGTCTCAAAGAGGACCACAGGGTTGATGCAACCGAAGATCGTAATTAGGGCTCCGCTGGCCATAGAGGCGAGAACGAAGGAGATTAGGTATGGGAGTAGTTTGATACCAGCCTCGATGGCCGAGTCCCCTTTGACTGCTTGGAAGTAAAGTGCTGCCAGGCTGGTTAGAAGATGTCCCAGAGGATGCATTCAAGCAACTAAGGTACACTACTCACCTAGATAAAAGACGAGAGGAAAGAAGTATGCGCCGACAAATAGTGCAAACATCATGGCCGCCAGGACGTTCCGGTTCTTGAAAAACTGCGGTGGTAAAAGGCCCCGATCTTGCTGCCATATCTCAACTCCGACAAAGATAAGAATCATGACTGCCGCCCCGACAAAGAGGCCAATCACTACAGAGCTGTTCCATGGATAATCGGCGCCTCCCCACTGAAGAGCAAGCAGCAACATGATAATGGCTGGAATGAACGTGGCCGCCCCAATCAAGTCCAGCTGCAAAAGCTTTGAACCAAACGACGCCTTGGGCTTGGAATTGCAATCTTCATCACTGCCGCCTTCGCGGCCATTTGCATCCCTTCTCGGTATCCTGAGAAAGAAAAAGATGACCGCCATCGCCGCCCCTCCAAGCGGTAGATTGATATAAAAACACCACCTCCACGTAACTTGATCCGTAAACGCCCCTCCAAGCAACGGTCCAACAACACTAGACACGCCCCAAAGCCCCCCAAAAACACCAAACATAACTGGCCTCTTTCTCAAGGGCATCGTATAGGTCAAAATCACCATCGCCCCTGAAAAAATACCCGCGGTCCCCAAACCAGCAACCGCCCGACCGACGATGAAAACCGTAGAACTGGGCGCCACACCCGAGATCAAACTGCCTAGTTCGAAAAGGGCTACGGCTCCCAAGAACGTCCACCGGATATCAAAGAGCGTGTATATATTGCCGTACATGGGCTGGAGGGTTGTGGTGGTCAAAAGATAGGAGGCGCCATACCACCCGATGTCTTTGATGGAGGCGAATTGGGTAGTGATGGCGCCCAAGGCAGGGGCGATGATGGTCTGATCCAGGGCAACGAGGAAGACGGAGATGCAGAGCGAGAGGATAATGAGCGTTAAGTGGAGGCCGGATGGATATTTGGTGTCGTCGTTGGGAGATGTTGATGCATCCTCTACAACCGCAATGTTTTTTGGGGAGTCAACGGCTTCGAGGCCCTGTTGGGATGTTTTCCTCTTGTCAGGCATGGAGCTTGTGGGGGAGTTGGCGCGTGGGTGAGACTCCATCGTTGCAGTGTCTGTTGTTGAAGCGGAGGTGTCTGTTGTTGAAGCGGAGGTGTCTGTTGTTGAAGCGGAGGTCATTTTGAGAAGTAGGCAACTTTCTACTGGCTCCGGGAGGATATTCGGTAATGATAAAACTTGAAGACTTGGCTATTTATGGTGGTTGATGTTGGAAGGAAAGTGAAGAGTTGATCCGACTTGGATATTTCGTCTAAATCTACCAGAAGATGATTTTTATTGATGCCGTAGGTAGGTACCCAATTCTGACACGCTGTTATGCAAGGATTGATTTCGTTTGAACAGTTTCACACACTCTCCGTGGCCTACAACCTCGCCATACCTAGCCTATCATCAAAGGGGTACTACATGAAAGAGCCACCTCTTTCTTACATTTTGTCTTTCGGTTGAGAACATCAAGCTAGGGGGGGCCATCTGCGTGGCAGACCAAGCATGAAGGCCAGGTTGACGAGGCCACCAGCTATACAAAGATGTGGGTTTGTCAGATTGGCTGAATGGCTGGATATTTTCGGGCCCGAATCGAAGGGTGCTCGAAGCCAGATTTGTAATCCGAAACTGCGCAATGAAGCAAGCATACAGGTAGGTATGTAACGGGAATATCAACAAAGGGCGGCGTGAAGTTTCTGGTATCCACCACAACCTAGGGCATTTTCTGCAGAACAGGAAATCTTTGGCCCATAGAGGTAGGTGTGTTTACGCAGACAAAGATTTTTCATTCACCTCGAACCACGAATATAATTAGGACCAAACTCAACGACGGTTTAAAAACAACTTGCTCCTGCTTGCTTGTACCTACCTCTAGCTAATGTACCTACCTAAGGTACCTACATGACGAAGACGACTGAAATCCACATTGTCCTCGTCTCCGCTGCACAAACTGAAGTGCCCTGCCTGTGGTGCAGGTTCTAGAACCTGTCCGGCGCCAACTTGGAAAGACGGCAGGGATTAGGTAAGCTACCACTCGGTTACAAGCAGGTACCTCAACCTTTTCGGACGGCGCATTGCTTTGCTGCCGTTT
The DNA here is from genome assembly GCA_009805295.1 of Neurospora sp. FGSC 6877. Taxonomy (NCBI): domain Eukaryota; kingdom Fungi; phylum Ascomycota; class Sordariomycetes; order Sordariales; family Sordariaceae; genus Neurospora; species Neurospora sp. FGSC 6877. The sequence continues at coordinate 31,203 of RAON01000200.1, forward strand.
GCTAGACTGCCGACTGCGCAGTCTGTAAAGGATCACACCCTTACACATCCAAGTGAACCATCGAGACCTATCTTTCGTTACTCCGATAAAATTTCACGCCAACGTTGCCAAGCACCGCCGATAGCCATCTCGCGATTCTGCCCTTACCCGGGCCTCTTTGGGCTTTTCCCTCCGGGGCCCATGTAGTCGGCTAGTATTAGTTTCGGTCCATAGCCGCCAACTTGTTAAGGCTCAAATAACGCGGTCCATTGCTAGCGTCGTTATCAGCGCGGTGTTTGCGAGTTGCGAATGGCGACTACAAACAACCCAAAGGAATGACGGGACTGCTACAACCAAAAGCGGAAACTGAAGACATGTAAAAATCTCTTGGAACGTAACAGGTTGATGCCAACCTTCTGGAAACTTCGTGGACTCGTGGAGTGGTTTTCGACAGGTCGAGTTGCGTCGCGGAATCTCGCGCCAACGAACGTTCGAGGATCGGTTTCCGTCCAATCGGCCCCTTCGCGGCTTGACAGGCCATGTACACAGTACGTAAGACCTAATTCCTTGGCACGCTCAACCCGTCTAGGCGGCCAGGCCCGTTCCGATGAGCCGCATAATGTAGAGGTAGTGTATGCAAACTGACGGGAGCTAAACGGTCCAGTACACCTCTGCCGGCATTTAACTTGTTAGGGTGGTACCGCTGCCTCACAGAATTTGACGGGTTGGTGGTGGTCACTCCAGTTATCTTTTGTAAGAAAAATAAAGTTATCACCACTTGCAAGTTCACTGCGCTAACAAGTAAATGCTGGCAGAGGTGTAGTGTAAATAGGGGCACGTTAGTGGTCCCCACATTGATCATCGCTTTGCTTTCTAGTGTATACAGTGTATGATGCGCTTTCTTTGCTTCGTTCCCAGGTTTTTTTTCCCCTAGGAGCTTCTGCCTCGAGAATTGGTGATTGTTGACGTCACAGTCGAATCATCAGGAGATAGGTGATTCAACGAAGCAGGAGGGTTACATCCAAGTTAACCTTTACAGTAGTCCAGGAACAGTTGTAGGAGAACGATACCATACCGCAAAATCGATGGAGATGCTCTGTGGATCATGTCGGGATTATGAGCCAATCCAGTTGGCAAGATGTTGTATATGCAGCTGAGAGAGAGCTCAAACCGCCTGATAAGGCGTGTCCTTTCCCGAAAGAGCATCTCCGTCATGAGTGAGACTTTGCGGTAGTAGGGGTGGCTAGAAAGTGGGCTGGTAGGACGTACCCCGAGTCCTGATGGCCGTACTGGTCACTGTTCACCAGTACAGAATCTCACGAGTTACCAGCTATCGCCGGTTTGGATGTGTAGGGCCCATTTTTCTCTGGATGCAAGGATCTTGCAGAAACAGCGTCTTGACAGGGTGCTTTTTTCTCGCGAGGTGGACTTCGTGGTGCTCCATCGGGTCCCCGCTGGCCAAGACTCGTGCAAAAGCTACATGTAGTGTAAGGTTGAAAGAGGGAAAGCGCCCGAATTTGTGAAAAGAAGCCTCCACTTTCGCCCAGAAATCCGACAACTGCTCCTGGGCCAGTTGGTTACCGATCATACCCGGAGTGAGTAGTTATGTCTGAAACGCCTGGAGCAGTGTCTGACTTCGTCGGATACAGTACCTACTTTGGGGCTACCGTGCCTCTTAAGGAATTGTCCATAGCCACGCTCTTTTATCATGTAAGGAACACGCTGTACGAGCAGATTAGCACAAAAAAAAAAGTGTACACAACCCTATTAGTGATTCGAAGGCCACTGCATTCGTTACTCAAGAATTGGCTGGACCTTACACTGCCTAGAGGTATTAATACCACTGACCTCATTCTACACAGTATAAAGAGCGATTTGGGAAGCGGGAGATGCTGCGCCTCCTCGCCCCTACCTCAAGCTACACTTACAGGTAGTTATCAGATGGCTTACTACCTACCCATGTTTATTCGACAATTTTTTGAGATGCTCAGCGGCAACGCGCCAGAGAGTAGAGGTACACTTGTAACAGACGAACGCCGGTTAAGCCTTCTGGTGAGGCGTGGTGGACACTAAGTGTGGAGTGGGATGGGTGAGGGTATTCGGTAGGGGTAAGAATCCTTCACCAACACGCAAGCAATTGAATATCCAATCGTGTTACATTATAAGGATGATTTGTTGTTGCCTAAGCAGACTACTACATTCTCTGTTTATGGCAGGTGGGCAGGAGACACACTAAAAGATACGTTGATTGATTCGACGTTCAATGACTGGGATTAAGACATGAAAAACCATCCCCCACCTATATTCAACTTTGGAGCCATTGCCGGATAGCAGAATTCGAGAAGGGTGGTATGCACCGCAAGCGAGATAAATTAAGGTTGACGTACACTATCCCTGCCTAGATAGACGCACAAATGAACACGGACTTCAGCGATCGACTGTATAGTTATTTCTGTTATTGCTTCTATATTACATAACAAAGCGGTTCTTGGTTGGATTTTCTGAGCAATGCAGGTTATCCAACTTGAGAACGGATAGGTCGTCTTTGCTCAGGCGGTGGCCTGGCAGGAGCCAGGTGGCTTTTTATCTGGCACCTTCCCCAGGGGGTTACTACCATAGGAACGATGAATCGAGCCTTGAGTTCTGACTGTCCACGAGCTGTTCGCCATCGAACAAAAAGACCCTGCTTAAACGCCTAATGCCTAACGCCGCAACCGCAAACACCAAGGTATACAATCCTACTGTTACCTAGCTGACAGGAGGCATCATCGTATTACCTTAATTTTGCCGACAGGTATCTTTTCTCACGTTTTCTTTCAAGCTTGTTGCAGCCAATAAAAATTTGGTGTCACCTCCATGTGCTCCATACTGTATTATAGAGTCTAGAAGGATTTTGTTGATCACAGCATAACGCATACTTTCGGCGTGACTCTTGTTTGTTCCCTTTGGCCTTGAGGCTTTGTCTTACTACAATCACCTGATACGACAAAACCCCCTTACCGGACACAAGGATCTTAATTACCTCTACACAGTAGAGAAGATAAGCACGGTGATAAGGTAGCGAGGTCCAAGTAAACGTCAGCACACCCTTCCGTGATTCATCCGACGCTTCATTCATACAAGAAGTGCTTATCTCTTGCCGCCTCGCACCTAAGAAGGATCGCCAAGTCCGAGACTTCACATTCTGTCGACTTTTGGCTGTATCCCACCATGAGCTTTGTTCCCGCTCCTCCTCGAAAACGGCCAATCTCTTCGTGTCTACCATGCTACAACCGAAAACAAAAGGTCGGTAGGACAAACTCCGCCGATGATTGCATCCCAATCCCATCCTATGTACCTCGCATTTCGCATTATCGTTGTTGCTGCTGTCTTGACCCATGTGCTAACAGTGCTACGCCGACAGTGTAACCGAGAGATCCCGTGTAATCACTGCTCCCGCCGACGGTGCATTGAATCTTGCGTCTACTACGCAAACCCCAATTCCAGCTCAGCGACTAGTCCCGGTGCATCATCCCCATCGTCGACATCCACGACAGCGCCGTTGGTCACATTTGGGATACAAAAAGAACCACCGCGCCGATTTGAGAGATATTTCGCCAGATTCGCACCAAAACACGGAGAATACAGGTATACCTGTAGTCAACGACGGAGGTGTGGAAGTTGGGGAGGCCGGGATCTACCTCCGAATGAGTGGAGCCGGTGGGGGGGTACTGCCGGAGCGGGAGCGGGAGCGGGAGCGGGAGCAGGCGCTGGAGCAGGCGCGGGAGCGGGTTCTTATCCGGGCTCTATGTCCGGATCTGCGAGACCACGCTCTTCGATAAATGCCACGGAGGCTTGGTCGGGACGCTCTCTGACTGAATCGTTTGGCTATTTCGAAGGGAGTAAAAGCAACACGCTTGCACTTATCCAAAAGGCAAGTAGAGCTCCATGTGTCCCAAACGCACAACTGATAAGGTATTCAATGGGCGCTAACAACTGAACATACATGTAGATGGGACTCGGCCAGGACAATCTCGGCTCCGAGAGCTCTCCAGTTCTTGTACCTGAAGCCGCCGAAGATGTTCATCGCGTCATGTGCGACATTCCGGATCGACAGATCATCGACTTTCTGGTGCAATTCTTTGTGAGAGAAATCAGCTGGTACGTATCACGGTTACATCCATCCTTCTCGCCCCTTGATCTGTTTCTAGCTGACAATGATTCGTTCCCGCCAGGATGGATCAGTTAGTCCACGTTCCGTGGCTGATGGGCAAGTACCAAGACTGGTGTAACACACTATCAGCAGAGGAATGCGCCACAACCGACGACATACCCCGGCAACTCCGCGTGATGGACGTGGATTTTATCGTCCTGTTGCTTCGCATTGTCTCGTATGCCTTGCAATTCCTGCCTTCTCCAATTTATCCACTCGATAAGATCCGTGGTGTGCTGCTTGCCGATGTGCGAAATGAGTGCGACGATATCGCCAATACTCTGGAAGCCATCAGCTGGGCGCTCGATGGTCGAGGATCCTTGATTCGAGTCCTTCAACTTGCATTTGCCGCGCTTAAGTCCCAGACCGAAGGAAATATCAACGCCTGCTGGGAAACCGTGAGTCGTGCCATTCGCATCGCCCAGAGCATTGGGATTCACAGCGATAGCGTCACCGCGACTGGTGCGAATGAAACTGAAAAGGAAATGGCCCGTCGCATCTTCTGCAATCTTTACGCGTGGGACAGTCTTCTTTCCCGCCAGCTAGACCGCATGCACGCACTTCCAGGCCGCCTACACCACAAAAACTGGCCTCGGTTGCACGCTCTTCCCGAAAGAGAACAAACACCACCAAGAATGCCCCTCGACCCCTGCCTGGAAGCGCCAGATCCCTTCACCGAACGGCTTCTCCAAGCCCGTCTGGCCGATTTCTGGCGCAGCGTCAACCCTCTGCAGGGCAACAAAGATGACATCATGGCAGCTGAAGAGCGCTACGACAAGTTCTCGCGCGAGTTTCTCTCCCAGCTCCCTCCGGCATTCGCTCTCGCAGACGCAGACGAGTCATGGGACAGACTCTTCCCCAAACTACCTCTCCAGCGCCAAATGCTCCACATCGCCATCTACGACTCATTATGCTGGAACTTTCGACCCCTGTTGTTTCTGGATCCCTCGAGTTCGTTGTCCTTGCCCCCTTACAAGGTACTCCTCCTGAGATCCCAGAAGAGAGGTGTGGCCGGTGCTGCTTTGCGGTCACTCGAGGCTGTCACGCGTTTGCATGCACTCTTGGGAGGCTGCCATACTCGACTTACTGGCATCGTCATGTCGACTTTTGAGGCGGCTGTGTTGCTGTTGCACTTGTGGGCGGATCCATCGTTTCCGGAAGACGATAGCTGTTTGAACATGCATCAGCAACAGCAGCAGCAGCAGCAGCAGCAGCATATTACACCCCGGGTAGACCCAATACGGGCAAACGCACACCTGGTCAATAGGCCAGCTTGTATGGAGGCTGTGGAAGGAGCTGTCAAGCGGCTCAAGATGCTTGCGGAGGTGAGCAGCATGGCGGATATTGGGGCAAGCACGCTGGTGGAGCTACTAAAAAGGACGACGACTTCGGAAAAAGGAAGTCGCATAGAGGTAGTAGAAAACAATCAACTGGAGACAGATGCAAGCACATCGAAAAACTTGACAAGGACGATGAATGATACGATCCATGTGGCAACCCAGGACCATGGCCTGCAGGTGCCCCAGGGTCAAGGGCAGGAGGTCGAGTCCGTCGAGAGCTTGCACAATACTCCCAGGACAATCACAAGCTCTTTAACTGGTGAGACGGTGGTCGACGAGGCTGCCATGATCACGAGCTGGAATACCGGATCTTGCGAGTCGATTGATGTGAACTTGTCGATGGATATGCCCTCCTCCCTGCAGGACTTGATCTCTGTTGGGGATATGGCGACCTGGTCTGCATTTGATGAATCCAGCATATTTCCGCAGGATTCAGAGTACATGGGCGATGCCCCAGCGGCAGCGACATAGATAGATGAAATGGAAGTACAAAGGTTTAGAACTTGTAGACAAGCCGAAGTTGGATGGCGGTTAAGGTGAGGCGGCTTTGTGGAAATGTGGAGGTCGGAATTGCAATGAATGAGATGTGACGTTATCTCAACAGCCTGCTTGCTACTGCGATTTCCGTTAGTGCGGTAACTGCCCCACTTCCCCGCCCTGCGGACCTTCCTTGGCCCTTCGGTCCCTACAACCCGGGATACCGCCAACAGGTACTAAACTGAGACTACACAGAACAATGTCTGGCATCTCCGTTACATTCTAGAGGCAGGAAAGGAACTTTCAGTGGAACCAAGTGGAACAAAGTGGAACTCTTGAGAGCCATCGACGTGTAAAAGGGCTGAAGCTGCTGCCATGTACACCGTGCTCAGAGCACAGTATACTCCCTCCCGAATGCAGGGAGGTATTAATACGGCTGAGAGCAGATTGAAGCTCTTTCACCATCCATCAGGACGAACCCAGATCTTCAGGGGTGAGGAATGGAGGGGCTACTATTGCATCGGGCGTCGGTTTATCGGCCATTATGGTGTCATAAGCCGATTACCCCCAACCATTGGCTGATAAGTGGCATACTGTGTTCGAGGCACAGGTCAAAAACACATCACAGTTCAAACGACGAGCCCAACCGTTACCGAGGATTCTGGCTGACAAATTATCTTTTCACTTCAACTTGTGTTGGCTTGATGACAGGGAGTGTCGCAGGGTTAGGCCGTCAACCGAAGTCGTATCCCTACCTCTCTCTACCTTGCTGTAGCTAGACACTAAACAGATAAAGCATCACAGGTCCCCCGGACATCTGTACTCCTGACCCTCAAGCATTCATGATCAATCACTAAGAAAGCATCATTCAAACACAAAATCCCAGTCAAAATGGCCTCCTTCCTCATTACCGGCGCTTCGAGAGGCCTTGGACTCGCCTTCGTCAAGGAGCTCGCTTCTCGCAAGTCCTCTGAAGTCAGCAAGATCTTTGCCGGCGCTCGCAACAACGTCACTGCCCTGCAGGAGCTTTCCCGGAACGACCCCCGTGTCCAATTTGTCAAGCTTGATGTCACCAACCAGGAATCAGTCAAAGAAGCGGCTGCTCAAGTCGAGAAGAAGCTGGAGGGCAAGGGACTCGATGTTTTGATCAACAACGCAGCCATCTGCCACTACGACATGCAGAAGCTGACCAACCCGACGGTGGAGAAGGAGATCATGAGGGAGATGTAAGTCCTTTTCTTCATTGGTTGTGTCTTGCGAAGTTTTCAGAACCTGGATCCTCACATGAGCACTACTACCCTTTCAGGAACGGCCTGGAGGAAGAATTCCTAGTCAACGTCTTGGGCGTCCAGTACACCACTCGGGAGTTCCTTCCTCTGTTGGAGAAGTCCGAGCTGAAGAAGGTTGCCAACATGTAAGAATCCCTCCATATAATCTCAATTTGTGACACACACCTGACGATTAAAACGCAAATCCAGCACCAGCACCTTCGGCTCAATCTCCTTCGCCTCCGACCCGGCCGTTGCGTGGTCGCCTTGCCCGGCCTACAAGATCACGAAGGCGGCTTTGAATGCTCTCACCGTCCAATATGCGCTGGAGTATCAGAGCAAGGGCTTTTCGTTCATTGCTCTCTGCCCTGGGGTACGTTCATGTCCTTTTCTTCAGTCATATAACCCGTGTGTGTGGGCGGTGACTGACATTGATGTGTGAACAGTGGCTGAAGACAGATCTCGGCAGCCAGATGGCTGATCTGACAACGGAGGAGGGTGCCAAAGCCTCGTTGGAGATCATACTGACACCTGGACAGGAGTACAATGGGAAGTTCCCCATGGTCAAGGTCAAGGGCTGGGAGACCAAGGAGGAGGCTGCATCCCATGGCGGATATGCTGGAAAGAACGTGTATGATGGCCGTAATATTCCCTGGTAAAGGAGAATGGGATATGGATCCTGTAAACAAACCTCAGTATTGAATCCAACCCATACTATTAGTAGCTTTCTTTCTCCATATCCCAGTCACCCACGCTCACGTCAACACAGTGAGCCAAGTGTCCCACCGCTCGACGGATGTGCCGTGTCCCGTTTGCACTTGCGAGCATGAGTTTGGAAGCTGCATCGCATGCATTCCCTTCCATACTGGTTGTTGGTTTTGTCTCTGTGCTTGTTTTTGCGCTTGCGGTCAGGCCAGCTCACTCAACCGGCCACCCAAATAGATTGATTGTGCTCTGCGTGAAGTTGTGATGGTCATTTTCATACCAAGCAATACCGTCGAGTATTCAGTAAACCGATACGTCCTGGGGACGACTCCGCAGCAGTTGCTCGAAATAAGTCTCCCGTTCGAAGCGGGTTGTTATCCAAGCTGAAACTGAGGGAAGAAAGGTGGTGTTCGTTATGCTGCATCACGCGTTAGCACCCTGGTTGTGAAGGATCAGCCGCTGCGCGCAGCCATGGGCGAACTGTATGAGAAGCCTGCCATGACAAGCAATAGTTGCACGATCAGAGATTGGATCAAAAGTCTTGGTCCTTCATCCTGACGGGTGTGCTTCCCGCAGAAGAACTACGCTTGTGTGGCCGATGAGCACACAGGCACGCGGAAGACCGCAGTTGTTGGGGTTGAGGTAGCGAGGCCCACGAGAGCTAGCGCGCGTGCCATAGAGGGCAGAAATGGTGCGGAGAGGACAAGGAACATACGAAACAAGAGATTCGCTGGTTTGATGCCGCACGCTTGAGGGTTGATGATAGATCATTCTCTGAAACGGCAGTGGCTGTTGAATGTTTGGAGTTGGATGTCGGTCGTCAATTGGCAGGGCAGACTGTTTTGCAGTTGCTTGCGGTCGGAGACGGATGAGATGTGACCCTAACTAATATGCCGCAGAATTAGCGCGTTCCTTGATAGCGGCGTACCGACATTTACCGGTAGGTACTTACCGCACAGTCGGCTCCCCGGGCAACCACCATGGACAAACATCGTCACTTCCAACGACACCTGCGTACGCTGGAAACGGCGCCTTCCAAAAGAGAAACAGGAAATCGCATTCCGCTATCTATAACGACACGCTTTTCATCATATCCAAAGAAAACCATGGAACTCATCATACAACCAGCTCACTCCTCCCCTTCCACCTCCGTCATCTTCAACGCCTCCCCAACATCGCTTACAAAATGCCCCTCCCCTCCGACCAACTCCACAATCCCGCTCCTCTCCACCATCTTCCACACCTCACTATCCTTGCCTCCGGGGACCCGACTAAAGAACACCCTCACGCCCCTTTCTCTATAACCCCTGACAATCTCCTCCAGCACCTGCGTCCCGCTCCCATCCATGCTTGTCACTCCGTGGACATCAAAGATGACGTTTTTATTACTGTCTTCCTGCCTCAGTCTGGGCAGGGCGGGATGGGCCTCGTTTGTTCCGTAGCGCTCCAGTCGTCTCAACCTGGACTTGAGTTCGCCGGTGTTGGCAAACGTCAACGGCTCGGGGATCTTTACGATCAGACAGCCCTCGATGAATTCCAAGTGGTCGGGGGAGTCAGTGAAGAACTCTGCGTTTTCGAACCGGTTGGTGCCCGGGATGCGCCCCAGGATCTGGATCCGCGGGCGGGTGGCGTTGCGGATGACCTGCAGCAGGGAGAGACCGACGCCGATGGCCATGCCGAGGGTCAAAGAGAAGAAAATGGTGGAGAGAAGAATGATGGACATGAGCGCGAGCTCGGGCCAGGCGTGTAGGCGCAGGAAGAAGGTAATGTCGTGCGGGCATTCTTCGATTAGGGACCAGGCTACGACGCTGATGAGGGATGAGAGGACGGGTTTCTGTCATATATTAGTACCTAAGAAGTCAAGGGAAGCGAGGACCGGCCCCGGATAGGACCGCCCAGAAGAAGACTCACCGGAAGATAGTAGAGATATGGAAGGAGGAACAAGATGGTGAACAAAGTCAAGAGACTGAGGATGATCGAGCTCATAGGCGTTTTTCCACCAGTAGCCTTGTTGACTTTGCTTCTCCCGTACCCTCCAAAGGCTGGCAAGCTCATGAAGCACGCTCCCACAAAGTTCGCCGCGCCCAAGGCCACCAGTTCCCTGTTTGCGCTCAGCTGAATCCCAGCAAACGGCTCGCTGCCCGAGAGACTCTTGGCCGCGACCGAACTCTCAAAGAACCCGAGCAGAGCAATCAGGAACGACGTGCCCATCGTGTCCCTCATAAGCTGCATATTGCTGGGCTGGAACGGCCACCTGAACTTAAACGTCTGATGGCTCGCCGCCTCCACCGTCCCCAGCACCGCAACGCCCTTCTTATCCCACTCGAAGTAGTAGGCCAAAAATGACGCCAGAACCACAACCAAGAACCGATCCGGCACGTACGCCACACCCGGATACCTCGATTGCATCCGCCTCTTGATCTCCCTGCAAACCATAATTACCACAAAGCTCGTACCGGCCACAATTGCCGTCAGCGTATGCAGCTTATCCAAGTTCCCAAAGATGAACCTCAGCTTCTCTACCGAGCTCCCGTGCCCGACGCCAGGGTGCTTCGCGATAAGATGGTTCAGCCCGAGCTCCGGGATGAGCTGATCAACAGCAATGACTACACCGATCGCGGAAATGAAGCCCCTCAAAAAGGGCCTAGACAAGACACTATCCAAAAAGCCCAACCTCGCCACTCCAGCAGCGAAGACCATGGCCCCGGCCATTCCAGCAACGATTCCACAGATCTTGGCATGAAGCACGCTATCTTGGTCTCCTCCTCTTCCCAGGTCGACACTAGCTTTCACCGCTGTGCCCACCAACAGACTACCAGCCGCTTCGGGGCCGACGATCAGAGCGGGACATGACCCCAATAGCGCGTAGACGAGCGGATTCCAGACGAAGGAGTATAGGCCGTTGATAGCAGGGACGTGTGCGAGGTTATCGGCCAGGGAGAGGGCCATGGGGACGTACATCCCTGCGACCGTTAGGGCCGCGATGAAGTCGCCTTTGAAGTAGGACCAGCTGTATTCCCGAGCCCAGACCAGAACGGGGAGGTAGTACGAGAGGTACATGCCGGGGGTGTCCTTAACGCCATGGCGACGAGCAAGATCTCTCGAGGTGTTCATTTTCTGGGTGGTGATGCGAGAGGAGAACTGCCGTTTCCAGCTCTTTCGCTTATGTTTGGGTTTTCCCGATGCTGGCCCTTCACCGTTGGCCGGCTCGGAGTCGTAGGCGGACAAGTCGAGTTCGGTGTCTGTGGGTGTGTCGAAGGGGAAGCCGGGAAGCGAATCGGCGTCACTAGCGTTGCTGGGGCTCATAGTTCGGGCAGCGGTAAAGGTGCCGTGGCCGTGCTCTCGGGAGAGCAGGCCGGTTCTCTCGTTCGGAGCAACCACGCGTACGCTCCGGTCACCACTTGGCCCAGCGTCGCTGTCATCATCGCCACCGCGCTCAAAGTCCGAGGTCGAGCTGTACGATGACGAGACAGTGTAGCTCTGTCGGAGACCGCTGGGTTGGGCTGGGGCGTGGTCGTGGGCAGCTCCCGCTGGCGCCTGTGCATGAGGCGGGTTCGAGTTCAGCGGCCCGGCGTTGGACCGTGAGAAGGAGGATCGGGAGGCCATGGTCGCGGCCCTTGATCGGATCGGATCGGATCAGAGCCTGGCGCGTGTGTTGCCGTCGTAGTAAGCTTCAACAGCTTGTAGGACTCGGTCGCTATGGTGAATACATCGGTCGGATGTTTGTCGTGCTTTCGATCGTCCGGTGTCGTCTCGTCTTGGACGTTAGATGTATGGTCGAAGGAGGAGGTCTGGGTAAGCGGTTGTCGTTAAATATACAAGCCCAACATAGCTGACGTGCTCAAAGCCTGATCCCAACAAGGTTTAGTCGGAGACAGCGGAACGAAAAACAAGTGGGAGATGGTGCTTTACCTAAAAGTTACAAATTGTTTGTTCGGGGATGGCTTGGCCGCGGTCTGCTGCGATGCGATGCGGCTGGCCATTGGTGCGGGGGACACCCCTCCAAGCCCCCCTGTAACTTGGAAGATCTAGGGGTCTAGACCAGCTGACCAAGTGTTTTTTGACCTCCAGTTTCACCGTTTCAAACAACCGCGTTTCAAAGAGTGTTGAGAGATTAGAGTCGGTCATAGGTACACTAAAATTCGTCACAAAGTCCTCTTGATCTAACATCTCCAAACGTCGTACTGTATGTACCTATCTGCGTGGGCTGCACGGCTGAGTGACTGAACAACATGATCTGGATGTCATCCGGGCAATTGTCAGGGACCCCCGGGGGTCGGGTGTCAATCGACATCGGCCCCACAAGGCTGCGGCGCCCGGGCTTCGTGGTAATTACCTCTACATGTTGTCCAACAAGTCATGGATATCCATGAGCAGTGTTTCAAGAGCTTGGATACGACTTTCAAGTCGCGAATTTTCCGCTTGACGGCGCTAGAAGAGGAAGAGCATTCCGAAGACCATCGACGCTTTTGGGCTAGAGAGATGTTAGGTATGTACAGTATACAAGGTATTGGGCTTTGAGAAATACTGGTGGTAGTATTGGGGGATGGCATTTCTTCTTGGGCAGTTTCGTACCCCGAACTCGAATCGGGGCTTACAGAACGCAGCGGAGTATGGTCGTTTGGGTCGATATTCAGGCCGTCACCACCAAAAAATTGCGACGAGATGCTACGATCCAATCAGAGACCCCTTATGTAAGCTAGATAGATTGACTAACAGAAGGCAACCCGAACTCAGGGTCCCGGAGTCCCGAGGATACGGGACTACGGGACCAAGTTATGTAGCGTATTCCGGAGTCCCGAGAATACGGGACTACGAGACACCCCCCCCACAGACCTGGGGTCCCGAGAACGCGGGACTACGGAACGGGTTTGAAGACCAGTATATAAGAAGGCCGCTTCCCGGTCTTCGTTATTCTGGTTCTTCAGCAAGCAATAGCTTCTACAATCGATCAGTACCTTTTGGCTACTACTACCGTTGTTCTTATTCCCAGCGATATACTCCTGTGCCCGTAACGGTTCGTCACACGAGGGAATGCTGACCTTCTTTTATAAATACCGAGGAGAGGGATGCTCTAAACATCATCTGTGACGTGTGACTGGCTGCTCGCAGAATCGGACGAAAAATTGGATGAATCTAATATGGTGATGTGAGTAAGTCGAGTAGTATAAAACCATGTGGATCAGGTCCGCTAACGATCAGTAGACCAAGAACCAAGGAAACAAGAGAGAAAAATCATCTGGAGCGAGATCCTCCTCACTTCCACCCCCCATTCAACTTTCATATCCAACTATAGCACCCTGCTGAGCCTCCCCTCTTCCTCCAGCTTCCTCACAATTTTCACAAACGAATTAAGTGTTATAGATTAGCGTTGCCCTTTCCAATCTGAAGTGATGCCCCTTCGAATAGGACCGTGCCCGCCGACGCTTGTAGAAAAAAAGGGAAGCTTACACTTTAGCTTCTCGTTGAAAGGTACCTCACATTCCTCGTACGCCCGCAAAAGGTCCGTATCATTCACCGACCCCGGTGTATGAAATTGCCGAAGTGCTTCTAGCATTAGGGCGAAGGGGATAGTATTATCGCGGTCGAAACCAGCATATAGCCAGGCCTTACGGAGGTAGTCTTCGGATATCTGGGGCTATACAGTTGGAGTTGGTTGTTAGTAGATCTGTGCAGTGAGATTGGGGTTGGAGAGCGGAACTCGGAAGGGGCGACCAAGCGAACTGGTAAATAATGGAAACGAAGGGATTTGACATCTCACCATTATATCGGAAGAAATAATTGAAGATTTGCTTGGACAGGGCAGTAGGCGGGATTGGCAATGACGGACATTCGGAAGTCAAGAGTGATGATGAGTTGGGGTTTGGAGGCAGAAGAGCTACGAGGGACTGCTGACATTCTTATACAAATACCGAGGGGAGAGAGGGCCCATCGTTCAACCCTAACCTAGAAGCCAGACCGTCGGGTATTATAGTAGCAAGAAGTGCCGATCAGAGCTAACGGGTGCCCTAAAATCATCTATAACGTATAGCTGGCTGCTCACAGAATCGGACGCAAAATTGGACGAAACTACTATGGTGATGTGGGTAAGTAGTGTGAAACCCGTGGGTCAGGTCGTTGACGATCAGTAGACTAAACAACCAAGAAAACAAGAGAGGAAAAAAATGGTAACCAAGAAGTTGACTACTAATCTATCATCACTGAAATTGCCTCACAACAGCCATAGCCATATGCTTGATGCAGATACAAAATCGGGTGGTCTCAACAACCGAGCTATATGCTCTGCTATGCAATATGATGCAGTGGCTTGCTAGACCAACTAGTCAGCCCACAACTCCAAGCTAACAGATGTGTTGCAAAGTGTGTACCAAAGAGAAAGGTGAAGAAGCAAGCAATCAAACGCCCTTTCCAAAAGCGCAAGTACCTGTTGAAAKACTGGGGACACATCAGGTCCCAGGTTGAAAGGCTGAAAAACACCACCCTCCCTCAAAAGTGCAGCTAGAACCACGAAGGGTCAAGCCTGCTTTTTTACCCTCATGTTATTACACGCCTCTTCGCCACCTTAATGGTTAGTCAAGGACTTTTCAATGGCGTTAACAATCTAAAACAATGTTAGTCAATGATCGGTCGCCAACCAGCACAGGAAACAGGGTAAGCACTCACCAAAGGATCAATGGCGTTGTGGTTAACCAGATACTTTGCAATGAAAAGCAACAGCTTCTTATGATCGTCGATAGTCAACCGAGTCGCCACAATCTCCAACACCTCGTCGAAATCGACCTTGGACTGCGCGATGAAAGTGTGGTAGTAGATATAGGCGAAGAAGCCCATGATGAACTGGCAGTCCATGCGATCGGTAATACCTCCATGGCCCGGAATCGAGTGACCAAAGTCCTTGATCTTGAACGTGCGCTTGAGACCCGAAGCAAAGAAGCCACCGAACGGCGCAATCAGCGAAGCGAACGTGGCCCAGAAGAAGGTATGGATCTGCATCGGCGCCATGGTGATGCTGAAGCGCGTGTTGGGCGGGAAGAACAGCAGATCGGGCGTGGTCCAGGTCTGGGGGATGAACACCGGGTTGGGCTCGCAATCCAGACCGGTAAAGATGTTGGCACCCAGGTCGTTAGCGGGGCAGATGAAGAAGCGGGAGCGCATGAGGATATGGGTGAGGAAAATGCCGAAGAGGACGGTCATGACCCAGGCGCCCAGGAAACCCTCCACCGTCTTCTTGGGAGACAGCTTAATCAGCTGAGTGCGGCCAAAGGTGATGCCGCAGATATAAGCGAAGATGTCGTTGGTGATGACGAGGGCGGCGGGGAGGAAGAACCAGATCAGGCCGTCGAAGACGTTGTTCATGATGAAATGCGACTGGCCGACGATGAGGAACAGGGCCATGTGCGCCCAGACGAACTGGGTGAACTGGAACTTAAGGTGGCCGCCCTTGAGGGTGCTGACGAAGAAGACGAAGCCTGGAGCAAGTTTTGTTAGCTTGGCCTTCGCCTCTAGGGGAAGAAGGAGCTGCACATACCAACGACATAAAGGGTAAAGCAGATGAAGCGGTGGTGGGTAGCCAGCGGCAGGAGGACCCTGTCGACCATGACAATGTGCTTGAAATAGTAAATGACGCTTTCGCCGTGAAGAAAGTACATGGCTATCGCCAGCCAGTACCAGTTCAAGGCCTTGGTAGACTGGATGTCTCGGGCGCGGCTAGCTCCGCTCGAGATGGCAATGACCTCCTTGAAGGAGATGATCTGGACGGCGGTAATGATGACGACGATGTAGATGTGGCCCATGAAGAGGGCGGCGAAGAAGCCGCCAATCATGACGAAGGTCCATAGGGTGCGCTCGATGAAGTTGGCCTTTTTCTTTTCGTAATCGGAGAGCTGTTGGTTGTTGCCGGTGTCGTTGGGTTTCTGGAATAGACAAATTGTTAGCCGAGACTGCACGAGGTACGACATAGCAGAGCTGGGCATGATGGCAGCGCATAACATACCTCTTGGATATCCGCGAGCGCCCTCGTCTTGGAAGGGGAGCTGTCTTCGCTGGCCTCGCTCATGCTGCTGCGACGGCCGCTGTGGGGGAATTTGACCCCGCGACGAGACCGGCCTGTCATGGCGGTCGTGTGTATAGCTATGCGATCGGGGGAGTGGTGGTTATCGTGATGCGTATGCTATGCACAGGTGTTGATTGTGCTCGAGTCGAGACTGTCGAGGGAGTTGTGGTGGTGGCAGAGGACAGATGGTGTTCGGGGACGGTCAGTCAGAAAAGACGGGAGACGTCGATGGAGTCCGTCGATGGAGCAGTGGACTGGATGGAGAGTCCACTTTGGCGTTGATGGCCTGCTCGAGTCGTGATGCTGGTATCGCAACCAATACTGGAACTGAGTATTTCGAGGCTCGGTTTGGAAGTCGATATGGTGATGATGATGCCTTGCAGATGTCGGGTTCCTCGCTGTCAGTCTTCCCTGATCGTCGGTTCCAACTTTTTTTTGTCCCAGAGTGGAATTTGCTGGGAGCCAGCTGATTGTGATTGTTGGGACGGGACGACGGGACCGGGAAGCACCACTGAGAAAGCGTGGTTGCACTAACACCTGCTAGCAGAGAGAGTTACTGTAGCAGCGTCGACGCCGGGGGACGTGCTACGTCAATGTGGCTGGGTTACGTCCATTTTTGCATAATGATTGGTCAGATGGGAGGCGAGGCAGTGGCTGGTTAGACTCGGTTCAAGTCGCCGTCTTCACACGATCAAGACGACCAGTCTGTGCTTCACCAAGTCATGTCAATATTTTCTCTTCCAAGTTGGCCTCAACGTTTCCTCAAGGTTCCCTGCCAAATATTCTAGAAGTTCCTTCTGTCCGACTGTACATCTACAACAAAGCGGGAATCTATTGGTACACAGTACACGCTGAATGTGGCTTGACTTTCCGACCGGAAATCACATGCGTTGGGAAGGAACATAACACTTTCGTCTTGCAGCTGTCCATCATCCAATCATAGACCTTATAAAGCCCCGCTACCCCACAAAGGCAGGATGCTGGAAGGGTACGTACCTGTCAAAGGCCAGCGCAACCGCGACATCCTTGGACGATCAAACTTCAACCATTTGACCATTTCTCAATCTTTTTCTTGAATCCCCGCCTGGCCCCAATGGAACTGCAGCTTTTTCTTGTCTATTTCTGTTGGGGATTTTGTTTATCAAGGTGGCTTTGATAGCAGCTACGCAGAAGACCGACCATATCCATCACTGCTACCCCTAACCCTGGGTTCATCCCTCTTTCACAACGCGTGTCAGTCCCTTGCCTGCCCGTTGCCATGGCACCATTCCAAAACAGACCGAATGACAACATTCCATGGACCCTTCCCCATATTTCACTTTTCCTTCTCGATCCGCGACGTGCTCGACGGGCTCATGGCCGTGACCAGGCGTATGATCGCCCACCATGATGGATCTAGACTCTTATTCCGACGAAGACCTCGATAATCTCGACGGCGATCTCCTCCAACAACTCGAAAACAATGCCATCCAATTCACCCAGAGACAGGCCCAGTCGCAAGCCCCGCCACGCACCCAATTCCAACTACCCGGAAGCACCGCCGAGCAACCGCAGTACATATCCGACGACGACGACGACGACGACTTCGACAACAGTGAAGTCATAGACCAAGCCGCCCAACCCTTAAACCTCCAACGACCTGGCCTGCCCAACCCGGCGCCGCAGCCCTTTCGCGCCCTGCCCAGCATCGCCGGCCAACAAAGGTTGAACCATCAACAACAACAGGCAAACCAGCAGCGATATGGCCAGCAACAGTCTTTCCGACCGAATTCCCAATTCGCCCCGTCGCAACATCCGCGAGGCCCTTTGGGAGCTCCCGGGCGCCCGATCCCCCCGTCCCAATTCCTCCGCCAACAACCACAGCGGCCGGCTCAAATCACCCGGCCCTATGTCGGTCAACAGCCACCGACCACCCAAGGCCTCCGTGGCGCTGGTCTAGACGTCGACAAGCAAAAAGACGAAACCATCCGTTCCCTCGAAGCCGAGCTCTCCAACTTGCGCACCCAACTGACCACCGCCAAGGGCGAAGCCAACCTCATGCGCTCCAAATATGACCGGGACATACCGCAGCTTAAAAAGGAGATGGCCGAAGAGATGGCCAAGATGGAGAGGAGGCTCCAGGAGGCCCAGAAGGCGCAGCAAGCCGCTAGTAACGAGCTGCTGTTTGCCAACGCAGACCTACAAGAAGAGCGGGGGAGGGCAAAGACTAAGAGGGTGGGGAAGGATGGCGCAATGACGCCTGGTGGCAGGAACAAAACGAAATTCATGCAAATGCCGGATGGGTTTAGTGAGGTGGAAGTCTTGGGTATGGGGAGTCCCAGTAGAGATAGGGCGGGAAGGAGAGAACGGTTGAGGGATCAGGGAAATGGTGGTACACCAACAAAAGGAAAGAGGAAGAGGCCTGCGGTGGATAGTCCGTCTTTTGCACTGGAGATGGAGACGGATGGTGGTGTTTTCGAGGATTCTGGCTTGTTTGCCCCGAGGTCTAGCAGTACAAGGTCCGGGCCGAGTTTGCCTTATGATGTGAGCCAACACCCTCCATTCCCCGATCTGTTCAAACGACCACTGACCTTACTTTGCAACAGTTCCTCAAACTAGTGCTTGACCACTCCCCCCTCCCATCCCTTCCTCTAACCTTCGAAACCTTCGCGCGATTCTGCTTCCCATCAAAACCCTCCGCTTCCTTCGCCTCCATCATCTTCCGACGTCTTCCCCAACTAGGCGTCTCCAACCTTATCAACAGCTCCGACAATGATCCCTTCCGTCTCCTCGTCGACTTCTCCGAACTCCTTCTCGACATGTGGCAGCAATGCTTATCCGAGCGCTATCATTCGCCTATCTACTACCTCGCCAGTCTGTTGCAGTTTATCCTACAGCTGAACGCCGTCGATGTCGCGCCACGGATTACAAGCAGCTTGGTGCCGGTGGTAGTGACGACTTGCCAGCTTGTGGCGTTGCCGAGGTTGAATTTGAAGCTGGTAAACGAGGGAGGAGGGACGGTGGAGGACTTGGAGCGACATTCTGACCCGGCCATGAGGAAGCTGGCAGCTGATATTGATGTCACGCAGTGTCTCAGGTTGCTGTATCTCTGTGCGGTAGGGTGTCTAAAACCACCGAGTGTTGATCAACACTTGTCATCACCTCAAGCGCAGTTCTGGAAGACCATGGACTTGGAGTTTGTTGTCCTGATGCTGAGCGCTAAGCAGCCGGAACAGGATTGGAGGGGAATGTTGAGTCTGTTGAGGACAAGTATCATGCCGGGCAGTGTAGGACCGTTGCCGAAGCCTGACTCTAACGCTGATAGTAGCACGACGTTGGCGGTTCGAGGTCGACCACAGCTTCAATCTCGCGTCAGCGGCAGCGGCAGCGGTAGCAGTCGGGGCGGTCGCGCCGGTCAAATGCTACCACCCCCCCTTCCCATCCGCAACACTGACAATGTTGACAAACCCCCCTCTCACCCCGAACCAGACTCACAACAAGCATCAACAGCCCAAATGATCATCGATCGCGTCTCCTCCTACTTGGTCGATACCCCACCGCGATGGGCCTCCCCCGGATCCGCGCGCGAGGTATCTATCAAGCTTGCTGCCTTGCAGACGCTCATGTCTTTTGCCTCTAGCTCGTTTGGGTTGTTACAACTCGCTAAGAGTGATGTAGCGATTCCGAGGATGGTAGCTGCTCTGTGCTGGGCGGTTGACGGGCTTTATGACGCTGATGTTCCGTCTGAGGCTTTCGGGAAGCTCTCTATCGCTGCTGATGACACTAGGAAGAAGGATGATACCAAGAAAGGGAGATCACTCCTGGCCCAGCGGAAGGCTGATCGGAAGGGACACGGGTATGACAGCGGAATGTCGACACCACAGTTGTTGTCACAGCTGATTTCCAGGTCGACGAAGGTGTTACATGCACTGGTCACTCATCCCAAAACTTCCGGCATCGTCAACCCTATCGCCCGCAAGCTCGCAACACCGGTATCGCCCGCGCTACCGACAACCACACACCCGGGAACCGGCCGCGGCGCCGCCCGCAACGG
>RAON01000201.1:0-50228 GCA_009805295.1 Neurospora sp. FGSC 6877
GGCCCAAAAGGACTACCCAACCGCCATCGACTTCTACACGCAAGCCTTGGCCCTGAACCCGGGCAACGCCGTCTACCTGTCCAACCGGGCTGCCGCCCACTCTGCGGCCTCGGCGTCGGCACGAGCGGACTCGTGGTCGCGGGCCGCAGAGTGGGCGGCAGCCCGGTTGGACAGGTAGACGGCGTTGCCCGGGTTCAGGGCCAAGGCTTGCGTGTAGAAGTCGATGGCGGTTGGGTAGTCCTTTTGGGCCATGGCGGCGTTGCCTTTGGACTTGAGGGATTCGGCGGTTTTCTTGTCTTCTTCTGTGGGGCCATTGCTGCTGCTGGCCGCAGGGGCGGCGGAAGAGGAGGAGGTGGAGGCAGAGGCGGCAGCGGGCTTGGTTTGCTTGAGCTTCTCGTAGACGGAGTAGATCTGGAGCAGGTTCTGGGAGCCGATGGCCTCGGTCACGGCGGCCTTGTCCGAGGGGTCGACGCCGAAGGCCTCGCCAATGCAGTTGACGGCGATGTCGATGTTGTCCTTGTCGTCGGCCTGGAGGGTGCCGTCGGTCAGGGAGGTGTTGAGGAAGTCGCAGATGGCCAGCGCGAGGCGCTGCTTTGATGTCGTCTGTTGGGAGGAGGGGGAAGGGTTAGCTTGTATCTTCAAGGGAGCAGGGTGGGCAGAGGGAAGTGACGGGATATGGCATACCATTTTGAATATGATGTGAGTGGTGACGATCTAGGGGTATCTAAAAGAGAGAGATGGGAGAGAAAGTCGTCAAGTTTGACTCTATGGGTTGGGACACGGGATAAAGATGTGACCTGACAAGAAAGATGGGTGCGGGCGGGCGGTCTGTACAATACAGCACACTGGTATGGAGGGGACGGCACTGAGGGGCTGCAACCGCGGGACGCTTCTAGAATTGGATGGGGCAGCCAACGCCCAGTTGCCCACACAGCACACCTGCAGATGAGGGCAACTGCGGGGTCCGGCGCCTTAGCTTGACATGCTACAGGAAATAGGGAGTGGCAGAACATGTGTGCCTCTAAAACGGATCTCTCATACAGGATTAACTGTACAGCTCTCCAACCGAAACCCGAACCCTTGGGGTCGCGATGCGCACTCTGTGCCGTTTGGGTGGAGCCTCGCTGATGTCACGCATGTGCTCCGTCTAATGCACAACGCTCCCGTTGACAGTCGCGGTCGCGATTGCGGTTGCGGTTGACAACGCCCTATCTACAGCACCTACTCAAAACATCTTCAAAACTCTCCAGACAGGTTTCGCTCCTTCCAGTTTGACGGCGCTGCTGGTCACCGTACGTCATCGTCTCCTTTTGTATCTCGTCCTCGGGTCCCCCGGCCATGATGAACCACGACGGTCTGCTGACCTGAACCACACTTGCTACAGATCCTCGCCGTCGATTGACCTCCATAATATCCTCGGTCGCGATATCAATCAGAAGCATATACAGGCTATATTTACTGTACTCACGACGGCAACAAAGACGACGATCACCGAATCCTCCATCCCTTACACTCGATCAAGCCCACGATGGCGACGCGAGGCACCAGCCCACAAGCCGGCTCGGACCCCGTACCGAACACTCTCACGCGTTCCAACACAGACAACTTTAAGCGATGCTGCATCTGTTTCGAGGATGAAGGCGAACGAACTAGCGAACTGGTAGTCCGACCTTGTACATGCAGTCTCCCGGTTCACGAGACATGCCTTCTACGATGGTATGAAGAGAACCAAAAGAGCAGCCCTGACGGCGTGAGCTGTCCGCAGTGCAAGGCCCCCTTCAAGGTCGAGGAGCCCTTTGACTTTGTCGTGGCTCTGCGCAAGACGATACACAGCCAGTTCAGCAAGGTGTCGCCCATTATCCTCACGTCGATGGTGGTTAGCGGTACCTTTGCCAGTTCCGCTACGTACGGTGTTGTCGCTGCCTCATCCTTTGCTGGCTACGAGGCTGCGCTCGGGTGGATAGGCCTTCACATCACTCCCGGTCAGGCTGTTGCCATTCCCGTGGCAAGAAGTGCGCAAGTGGGAAGAATGGCGATGAGGTTGTCGTCTATGTCCTCTATTGCTCCGGTCGTCATCCTCAGCCGAGCACTGCCGTTCCTGGCTAACTTCTTTTTGGTTCCATTTTCTGCTATGGTTTGCCGCCTCTTTACCTTATCCCACCTATATATATGGTCATGGCTGACTAGTGTATTTCATCCCACAGTACGGCCTGGGACTCATAGCCCAGGACAATCATCCAACATGGCCGCCCTCTCCCACGTGGGCCATGGTAATGATGCCTTATTTACATATGAGCTATAACAGATTCTACAATTACTGGCTAAGGCCGATCGACAGACGCCTCAATCGGGCTCTACGGGGTTTTGAAAACAGCCTTCAGCCCACCGTTAGTGCCGCCGGCGAAACCGAGGCCGAAAACAACAACGACAACGAAAACCAAGATCGTGGAAGCCGTTTTATCTTGTCCGACCTTCTAGACCTAGGCCGCACCGCTTGGATCGTTCTCAGCAACACCCCAGAGGAAGGCGGAGCAGAACTGGATGTTCGTATCGAAATAGGCGCTAATGTCGTCGACGATAACGATGGCGCCGACTTCCGACCAGTAGATGATAGTTTCCTCGAGGTTCACGCTCCGGAGCCTTACGATGAGGAGGTTGCCACTGCTATCGAAGAAGCAATGGGTCGGGTCCGGGAAGCGGTTCCACAGTATCCAGAGTATGTACAATCACAACCAGCTTCACCGGAATCAGCACCAGCACGTGTAGCAGCACAAGCCGAAGCCCGACCCCCGACCCCAGCGGTGCCAGCGCCAGCCGCAGCCACAGCTCCACCCCCACAGCCCGCACGGGATCGGAACAACGACCGAGACCGAGACGGCGTGGAACTCCCCCCCTTCTCCTTCACGGATATCATCAACAACGTAGTCATCTCTCTCCTCTTCCCCTTCATCTCGTACGGCATGGGCGAGCTTCTCCGCCTCTCACTCCCCAAGTCGTGGACTTCGCCACCCAAGCCCATCGTCACGGCCGGCTTCTTTAGGAAGGGAACGATCATGCAAGGCGGGCCCGGTGGCCTGTTGCAGCAGAGATGGGGACGCAGTCTCGCGGGCGGCTGTCTGTTTGTGGTGATTAGGGACGTGTTTGAGCTGTATGCCAAGTACAGAAATGTGCAGGTTATGAAGGGACGGAGGATCGTTAGGAGGAGGGGAGGGGGTAGTTCTAGCAGGAGGAATACGGGCGCTGGCGCTGGCGCTGGTAATCAGTAGGACTTTGCCAGTCTCCTATCGCGTTCGGGGCCGGGGTGGTTTTGGTCAGTATTTGACCAGACTTAAACATTTGGAAGGAAAGTAGTGCTGGGTGAGATGAGTTATCGACCCAGCGAGGATTGGGACAGGTTGGGCAATTGGGACTGGGCAGCGAACTAGGTCGGTAAATGAAGGTCTCGGTGTGCATTTACATTGGTTTTGGAGTTACATCTCCTTATTGGTCTCCTTTCTGTCTTCTTTTTCATTCCCTCGTGATGAGATTGGTGAGTGAGATTTACATAGCGTTTTTCCGTATGCATATTTTAGGACTTTATGGGCAGATAACCATGATAGCTATCATGGCTGTAAAGAAACAAGTTGAGCGGTTAATCCGTAGGAAAATTGACTGAACGCAGAACACAGCCTTTTCAACACTTCACCTAACAACCGGTGTATGTTGAATTCTTGGTTGCTCCCCTATCATGCTAAATCAATCACAGGCTTCATAAGTAAACACAAACCCCTATTCACCATCCATCAAGCCAACCCCCCCTTCCCACCCAAATAAAGCGCACTTCCAATCCCCGGCTTACTAACCACCACCGCCCCCTCCCTCTGCTCCTCCGTCAACTCCAACTTACTATAATACTCCCTCTCCAACGCCTCCTTAACCGTATCCACCTTATCCGCCGGCACTAAATGCACACTACACCCACCCCACCCCGCGCCCGTCAACCGACTCCCGTAGCTGCCCGCCTTCCGAGCAATCGCGCAAATCCGATCAATCTCCTCACACGAGCACTCGTACACCTCCCGACACGAATCTTGCGTTTCGTTGAGTACGGCGCCTAAGCGGCTGTTGAGGTCCTCTGTTGTAGTTGTAGTTGAGGATGAAGAAGGAGATGAAGAGTTTTCGAGAAGGTCCATTAACTTGAGCACACGCAACGCTTCGCTGAAGACGTGGATGGCTCGTTGGCGCAACTTGAAGCGCTCAGCGCGCACGGGGAAGCGGGAGGTGAATTTTTGGTTGAGTTCGTCGGTGGAGGAGAGGCCGAGGACGGAGGCGATTTCTTCTCTTGTATACCCTTCTTCCTTGGTGAGGGTTTGTTTGGTTAGGTCGAGGAGCTGTTCCAGTTGCTCGGAAACTGATTTGGGTTTCGAGTTATTGTTGTGCTCAGACAAAGCGAAGTAAGTCTCTTGAAACCCGTGGAGGGAGATACCCAGCGGAGAGGCGTCGCCTGGCAATAAAGTGCCGGGTGGGTTGAGCACGGCGTTGAGGTAGGCGGCTGCGAGCGTGCATTCGACTACTCGCAGGTTGTAGTGGATGGGACCGGTCACGAACTTGTCGGCTGTGACGAAGGATTGGGCGATTAGGAAGGTGAGTTCGGGAGAGGTGGGCGGGAAGGACACGGGGCGGGCGAGGAGGGTGGGCGTGAACGAGACGAAGAGGGCGGAGCCGCGCTCGGAGAAGACGGAGGCGGATTGGTCCATTCTGTGATATTGTGTCAGTGTCGTGTTCTTGTGCGAAATTTGGTAATTTGATGTTGACATACCCTCCAGAGTTCACACCAACGGCTCTCTCACTGACAATAGCCAGCTCCGTCAACTCCTTCTTGTCAACCGTCTGTTCGCCATTGGCCGCCATGACAGCCAAAGCACTAGCCGTGACAAAGGCAGCACTCGAACTGAGTCCTCCGCCCGCAGGGACGGTGCCGTCCATGAGAATCTGCATGCTCTTGGGCTTAAAGTCGGCCCCGTGCTTCTTGCGCAACAGCTCCAGAGCTCCGCGCAGGCCAGATTTGAAGTAGTTGGTCCATTCGTGAACGGTAGAGTCGATGTCGACGGAGTCATACGGGATGTCGAACTCGCGCGACTTGAACTTGGAATCCTGCACGTTGGCGATCTGGATCCTGAAGGTGCCCTCCTTGGGAGCTGGTAGGTGTGTTGAGACGGCGATGATGGTGTCGGCGGTGATGGCCATGGGAAGCACGGAGTACAGCGAATAGTCGATATGCTCGCCGATGATGTTCACTCGGCCGGGAGACCGGGACACGAACTCGGGTTGGTGGCCATAGGTGGACTCGAACTTGGAGAGGAGGTTGTTCCATCGGTTTGTTTGCGTGGAGAGGGCATCGGGGGTGTAGATGTCCTCGAGCGAGTTGGCGATGGGGACGGGTCCGGACATTGTGATGTTGGGTTTGAGGGTATCTTGAGAATTGGACCAGCCAAATGAGAATCGCAAAATGAGAGAGAAGGTGGAAGATGAGTTGAAGTATGGGAGAGGGGGAAGAAGGGTAAGGTGATGAAAAGGGAGCTCACCAGCTTGGAGTAGTTGCCCCGCGGTTCTAGAGAAGAGCTGCCCCGCACTGCCGTCACTTACAGGGACCTCTACAGCGACCAGGGCAGCGGGTAATTGAACTCGGATGGAGTTGCGAGATGGGGTTCGGTGGAGTTTACTCCGGGGTCACCGGCTGTCTTGGGTAGTTTGTTTATCAGGATGGACACTGCGTTTGTTTCACGATGGGTTGAATCTGCTGAGAAAAGCCAGTTGCTTTCACTTGGTTACATATGGTTAAGTGTGAAGCTGTGGATTTGGAGTGAAGTTTAAGGCTCATGAAAGAGCAGAGCAGATGATGAGCTCCCAGGAACACAAGTCGGAGCCACGAGATTAATGAGAGAAACTTGGGATGAACGTCGTGAACAGCTCCAGTTCTCCTCAGTGAGGTGATTTGTGCGGTTACAGAGGAGGTACACAGAGAGGTACATACACAGCATGGAGTACTGGTTGGTCACGCGGGGCCCCAGAAACTCTCCAGCTTTTTTACCCCGAGCAATTGGCCGATTGCGGGGCTATCCAAGGCCCCAATTCTTGCTGTGATGCTCTTCGTTGTCTGTGGTATCTTTCCCGAGGGGGGGTATTTGGCTAAATATTTTTGCGCCATCTGATAGAATAGCTCGTATAGGTTCGGGCATGCCTTGGTGACTATAGGTCTGAAGATGTGTTGCTTTCCAACAGCAAACCCAGTGTTTTGATGTTCAGGGGATGCTCTTGGGGATTTGGGGTACTTACAGAGCAGTTAGTTTACTTAATCGGAGGGTATTCCGGACTTGCACTGTACGATACGACTGGCCAAGGCTGTCATCCAGATCCATTATTGACTGTGTGGAGCTCTACCGTCGCACTCTTCCTTGCAGCTTCCATCCGCTGCCAAGCAATCGAAACTCAACCTCGAACTCATCAACACACTCCAAACAAATTCACAACGGAGCACACGCGAATCTCCAACAAAATGCCACAGTACAAGACGGAATGGTTCGACTCTCTAGTTGCAGCAGCCGAGTCTGTCCTTGATGAGAATCCGTCCATTTCAACGGACGAAGCCTGCCGAAAACTACAATTCAGTAAGTCTTCCTTTTCCGTCCTTACGTCAGCGAAAACATCGATGAGCCAGACTGGTCAACTAATTTCGAAATAGATGTTCCTGAAGAGTTCACTTCCCGACAGTTGACAGGCTCAGCTGGGAGATACCTTCTAAGGGTGAATACCCCCTTAACTTTGATAGGAAGTTATCAGACCCAGCAGCTGACCCTGAACATCAGAACCTCACCACCACTGTTCCCGGAAGGCCAACCCGACAGCAATTTACCCTAGCAGTTCTCGCCTGCCTACTTCTCGATTACCGAATCACACCCGAACACGATTCAACAAGTACAGATGAGAATAGTTCAGAAAACGAAGATAACGAGGACAGCCTCCCACCAGGAACCCGCCTAGCTCGCTCCATAGCAAAGGCAATCTCCCCAGTCCTCCCTCAAAAACCAAACAGCGATTCAGACGACCTCGACGACTCCACCACCCAACTTCGCGCTCACCTCACCACTCAATGCCTAGCAGCCGCCGACGCAGGCTTCCAAATCCTCGAGCTCCTCGCCTCGCGTGGTCCGGAAATCCTCGATAACCCCGACGTCCTCCTCACGCTCATCGCCTACACCAATCCCGCCGAAGAATGGACGACCCCCGAGTTAGCATCCCGCGCAAATCTCCTCCTTCAGAAACATTTCGATTCCAAGTCAAATTCCAAACAAGACTTCATAACCTCCCACATCCTCCCCACCTACCTCCG
Source organism: Neurospora sp. FGSC 6877 (assembly GCA_009805295.1). Taxonomy (NCBI): domain Eukaryota; kingdom Fungi; phylum Ascomycota; class Sordariomycetes; order Sordariales; family Sordariaceae; genus Neurospora; species Neurospora sp. FGSC 6877. The sequence continues at coordinate 7,370 of RAON01000201.1, forward strand.
CCCCCTCTTCTCCCGCTCCTCCCCCTCCCAACCACTCATCACCCCCTCGGGCCGCCCTTCTGCCTACGGTCCAAACCCCGACGCCCGACCTTCCGGTCTCCCCGATGACTCGAGCAAGACCAAACCGTGGAAATTCGTCGATTTGCGCGCCGTTCCCGTGTTTGAGTGGGCAGTCTCCGAAGCGGATGAAGAGACCACAGTCACCAACTCCTGGCCGCTGTTTATTCCGGTGCTGCTGACGCTGGCGGATGATAACTCTACCTACGTCCGGAAAAGGGGACTGGTTATTTTGAGGAAATTCTTGGAGAAGTTTCCGAGTAGGATTTTGAGCGATACGGGACTAAACAAAGTGTTTGAGGACACGGTCTTGCCTAGTTTGAGTTATTTGCCTAGTATCACGCCGGAGGAGGAGTCGGTGGAGTTGCTTGGGCCGGCGTATGCGGTGTTGAGGTGTTTGGCGGGGAAGTTGAAGAAGTCGCCCGGGTCAGGGGAAAAGGCGAATAAGTTGCTGGATAGGGTGGTGAGGGATGGATTACTGCTGGGGTACTTCCATGCTAAGGAGTATGTGAGGATCGTGGAGGTGTTGTGTCGGGAGATGGGAGAGGTGTTGGTGGAGATGGGAATGAATGCGGTTAAGCATCTTAAGGTATGTGGTATTTATTCTGTGCTACTGAGGCTGATGCATGGACGACTAAAGTTGGAGATGGCAAGAGGGGAAAGAGAAAAAACGGAAACAATGCTAACCATTCCATTGTCAAACTTCGTAACAGGATATCATCCCCATGCTCTCAACAATCTTAACGGATCCTTTCGCCTCCCTCCATCCGCCAACCCTACTATCAGCTATCAAAGCCCTTCAAGCCGCCCTCGCAACATGTTGGCCTCGGATTCCCAACTCGCCTTGGCAGGGTGAGATTATTAATTCCCTAGTGCTCTGCTGGCTCAATTTTCACGCCTCTGATTCCTCGGAAGACAACTTCCCGGCGATCAGACAGGCACTCGTTTACACAGCAGACGCACTCGCCGCTGTCCTGGCTACGGAGGTGGAGGAGGGCAAGCCGGTCATCAGTCTCTCCGAAGTCGTCGCACCGCTAGTGGCGAAAGAGCCTTCTCTTTCCCAGCTCTTCTCCGCGGCGTCGAACGAGGAACAGGACTCGGGGTTGGAGTCCTGAAGTTATCGCAGAGGCGCTGGATTCGGGTTCTCCCCCTGCCCCTGGATGGTGAGCGACTTTGTTCGTCATCTCCGGCTTGAGCCCCAAGGTCCCGTCTGCGTCCTCTGGAAGAACCCTCTCCGGGTCCATAGCCATCATCATCCTCAGCAGCCCCGTCCATCCCATGATGAACACCACGACCAACCCCACCCATAGTCAACACCCTCCTCGCCTCACTCGGCGAGACAACAACAAAGACGACCGACGACGCCCGCCTCGTCCCATCCCTATCCGTCTCATCAACGTCCTTAACCAGATACCCCGTAGTACTCTCGCCCTCTTCCGGCCCAACAACCAAGGGCTCCTAGTCCACCGGCTGTTGCTTGAAAAGGCTCTTCCCCCTCAACCACTTCCTATAGGCTTTATACCTCTTCTTCTGCGCGTCCTCCTCCGTCACGGTGAGCGGGTTCTCGCTAATCTTGAGCATCTCAATGTAAAGCGCCTTGTCATCATCCGCTAACCCACCACCAACATTCCCTCCGTTCCCAAAACCACCAGCCGCACCTCCTCCATTGCCACCTCCACCTCCATCGGTAGTCCCATAACCACCATAACCACTATACATACTCGACGCATACCCCGCAATCCCCAACCCCCCACCATCCCCATACCCACCCCCACCTCCATCCTCCTCCTCAACCATAGAAGCAGGATACTGCCAACTTCCATTCACATACTCCTGATACTCAGGCTCCACCTCCCCGGGCGCGATCTCGCTCGACACCACCAGCGGCAAGTGGTGCGGGTGGCTGACGTAGCGGGCGTAGTCCTCGGCCTCGGCGGCGCTGACGGTCGGGTTGAGCGAGGAGTGCACCACTTTGGTGAAGGTCCATTGGGCGGCCCGGGTCTTTTCTTGGGCGGAAAGGTGTTTGTTTCCTCCTGAAGGGGTGGTGGTGTAGTCATTGCTTCCTCCGTTGTTTGGAGGTTGTTGATGGTGGTGGTGAAGGTTGGAGTGGTAGTTGTTGAAGGGGCGGTAGGGGTAGTCGAGTTCAGTGCTTTCGCTGGTGTTATTGTTGCTTGAGGATTCTCTGCCTAGAGTTCGTGGGTTGGTGGTGTTGGGGTTGGGGTCCGAAGGGCCAGTGGTTGTGGTGTTTGCGGCGGTGGCAGCTTCTTTGGTACCGCTGCCCGGGAGCCAGCGCTGGAGGGAGAGGCCACGGTGGTGACCAGGTGCGTTACCGCCGTTGTTGTCTGCTGCAGCAAGAGCAGCTTTCTCGTTCATCGCGGAAGCATTGTCCGCGGCGTCCTCGGCTAGATGAGTCGTTCCCTGGAAGTGGTCGGCGCGATTGGTGGCAAACGTCACCTCTTTCTTGACCTTCTTCCTGTCATGCGTATGGTCGCCGTCACCGGTCCCGCCTACCTCGCCGCGCACGCGGAACGGGCTGAGGTCATAACGGCCGTCCTGGGTGGACTTGAAGGGTATGTACCTGAGGGTCGAGTTCATACGGTACGCAAACATCTTGAGGAAGGACGAGAGCGTGGAAGGGCGGTAGTACTCGAGCCAGTAGTCATCATAGCGGGACACGGGGATCTTGCTCCGCGCTGAGTTGGGCTTGATGGCGGGATACGGAGGCAGGACGCGTGGTTTGAGAAACTCGGGCGTGTACCAGTTGATGTAGTTGCGCTTGCGCTTCTCGAGCCACTGCCGTGGATCTTCGTGGTGCAGGTAGTAGTCGGTGGCCAGATCCCAGAGCATTGGCTGTCCTTGGGCGAAGATGTAGTTACCGAGGAACAGGTTGTAGGCCTCCTGACGCTGACCGTCGAGAAAAGAGTTGTTGTAGTACCGCTTGAAACTCTCGATCATGTCGCGCGAGTGACTGGTCCACTGGTTGATCTTTCGGTATGTCTCCATGGTATTGACGAGCTGTGAGCCGCCATACTGGACAGCAATGGTGTCTCCGTGGTCGTGGTACATGTGCGTGAACAGGTTGACGGCGTCGGTGTCGTAGTTGACGGTGGTGTCCTCCAAAATGCCGAGAGCATGGAGCTGGTGGCCTAGGGCACGCTTGCCGATCACGAACTGGGCCGCGTTGGTCCGGTCCAGACAGTCGATACAGTTCGTCCGTGCGACCCCGTTCTGGACCCGGATCGGGGAAGTGTGGCCGTCGCCATTGTGGAAGAAGCCGGTCGTCAGGACGACGTCCTCAGCGATACTTTCTAGTGTCCCGATGACATCCTGGTCCCGACTCTTAGCGGCTCGCGACATGTCCCAGGCACGGTAGATGATCTTGTTTTCCTTGGGTAAGAACTGGTTAAGATATTCTACGGCGCGGGTGAACTCCTCCAATAGTTTACTTTCACGCGGGGTGCGCTCCCTTGCCTTGACCAAGTTCAGGACATAGATGGGTGCTCCATACCGCTCAAAGAGGTTATCAAAATGCAGAGCTGCTGCCGTGTAAAAGGGGTCAACGAGGTTCAGTTCGATGGGTGGTTTTGGCGTCACGCCCGTGTTGTCCTGAGTCCAGTACAGTGGAATGGAGCCTCTGTGCTGTACATAGGAGGTGTAAGCTGGGCTTGCAAAGAACTTGGGACCCGGGGCATGGAAAGAAGTGGTGAGCGACTCGGACACAATCTGTTCAGTCTCGACATCGTTTGCTACATATCCCAAGTCGTTGGCGCCTCGTTTGAGAAACCTTGCGCCGGCAAAGAATCTGCTTCTTCTGGCAATGACGGTAACATGGACGGTTCGGCCGTAGATGGAGATGGCGGCTTGGTCAAAGTAGCCGTGGATAATGGGGCGACACCAGTCATAAGGAGTGTTCAAAGCGTTGGCGACAGGTTGGAGAAGATGATTATTCCAGACGAACATGGAATTCAGGTCATCCTCCATAGGGCCGACCTGACCATTCAGGAACGCCTCTCGTTCTCTGGTGATGTTGTACTGCAATGTGCGAGTAATATCATACGAGTAGCTGTAGTAGAAAGATCTTGTTAAGTCCAAGTTGTTTAGGATGCCTAAGAAGCGCGTCTCCTCGGTATTGCGCTGGTCTGTCTTGAAGCTGGGCGAGGTCAAGGGAATGAGATCGGTGCCGTCGATTTGGTAGACATAGTGGCCGCCTATCATGGCAACTGTGCTCTTTTTGGTTATGAGCAACATGTACCATGGGCCGGTGAACTTGATGAAACCAAGCAGACCCCAGGTAGTGCAGCGCAGCTTTAGACCACCCGTGCCCTTGTTGCCGTCATCGATGGTGTCCAGCAGCTGGTTCATATCTTTCTGTGAGTATATGGTCTTGTCGTCCGTGATGCTAAGCTCAGAGGTATCTTCTGCGGTGCGGTCGATCTTGAGGATGCGGTAGCGTTTCTCAGTGACATCGCCGCCGACCATGTAGAAGCGACTGGCGGTTTCATAGAGGCTGAACTTGTGCATCTTGTGCTTCAGTCTGGACCGTGGTCGTTCGCCAGAAGTGCCATCCATCCTGCCCACATCTTCCTCTTCTTCCTCGGGGGCTAGAGGACCTGAGCGTGGGGTCGGATCTGGACTGGTGGTGCGATGGAAGGGCTTGGCGACGGCGGGCTCGTCATCGTCGTTGTCGCCGACGCCAGCACCGGCACGCGATGATTTGTCCTTTCTAGAGCCTTCGGACTCCGCATCGGCACTGGCGTTATTGTGAAGGAGAGGGAACAGTGGTTTAACCGACCGTTCGCTCTCTGAATCGGCCGGAATGGGGCTCTTTGGGTTGTTTGGGTCCCGATCGGAACTTGAAGGGGGAGGAGGTGTTATCGAACTTGAACCGCCAGGCTCGGGAGCGCCGCCGGCGAGGGCGCTGGCAACAGCCAGGTCGCTTTCGGTTGTATCTGCCATCTTGTCCGCTTTCCCTGACAGGGAGTGTACGGGCCGTCCTTTATGCGGTAATCGACATGACTTCGTCAATGCCCAATGTTGATGTTGAGCAGAAGTTCAGATAAGATGTTGATAGGCGATGATGTAACTGGAACCAAGCACACGCTACACCCTGACAACTAGAACTAGCTTCCCCGGGGGCTCCCTGGTACTCTGGGCCTTCCCCGCTATTTCCATACAGTCACAGGGGCTAGCTTCAGTTGGCCGGGTGACCGGGGTAGTCACCTGCACAGACCTCTTCCAAGACTTCGCCTCAACCACTCCCGTCCAACTCTTCCCGATTCTCTTCCCACTGGCATTGCCATCACCTCCATCACTCTTTAACTCGTTCTTTCTCCTGATTGATATCTGCACGAATGGGCTTGCGCCCCTTTATTCACTGTAATCCCAGCCCAAGTCACATACAAATTCCTGCGGGGAGACAATACGAGTTTTTCATATTTGGCCATCTGCTACATCAGAGCTTCTCTTTGTCCAGCGGGCAATGGGGAGGAACAGCCTCATGATGGTTATCACTTCTTTACCATGCTCCTAGGTGTTTTCTTCCCGTTCCACCACTCACGCCATTGTCTGAGTCTTCCATACGTGGACTAAAGATATGACGCCTATACTTTTATTTAGTTTGGCATACGAGCTGGATGGGGTTTCTCAAACTTGTACGTCTCGCTCAGTCTTTTGGACGTATGTTTCCAACCACGCTGGAGATTACTCTTGTAGGATCCAAACGGTTCTCCTTTGCCATGGTGAGATGGATGGGATACATCTCCTCTCCTTCCTTTGAGAAGAATCATGATGTCAAGGAGGACTGTTTGCCTCCTACCCGTTCGAATGGTCGTAAGAATAAACCGAACATGGCACGGTCAGTACATCACACCTTGGATATACTCTTTCACGCATCCAAGCGTCTTTATTACACCTTTGAACCGAAACTCGAGGCAGTTCCTGGATGGAAGAATCCCCAATGGACTCTGGCCGATATGTTTCTACATTATTGTAATCCCTATCACAGTTTTGTAACGGCTTTCCCAACCACAACGAGCAGTATTGGACTGTCCGTGTTCGGTTAATTCTTACGACCGCTCGCCGTCGTCACGGCCGTCTGTTTCTGCAGAAGGCGAATTCCAAGAGCAAAGCCCTCATCATCTCATATGGGTATAGTAAACCTACCAGTCGCTCGAAACTGGGTATCATAGCCGTGATATTTCATAATGGCGTGCAGGGCTCGGGGTTCGATAAGGAGCACACTGACCTCGACCTTCTTGACAGGTCCAAGCCCCGAGATGCCACGCATCTGGGCATCCTCGGGTTGGGATGCTTCATCAAGGCCGCACGTTCGCCCGGTAAACATCAAGGCGGCCGTGATCTCGTAACGCAGCATCGATCAACGATGGACTTCCAGGCATATTCTCACAGAGAGGAGCATGAAAACGAGATATTTGATCACTGCTCATGTTTGTCTCCATAATCCAGTTCCACAGCAGCTTTGCAAAGGGGGGGTTTTGTCAGTGCCCGGGCGGCGTTCGGGTTTTCATGAGTGCTGACAGCATTACAACTTTTATCTCAACTCGTCCTAGGCACCAACAGCTCTCGAAATTTTCTCTGCCGTGTCGTGGTCCTCTTCGTTTATACAACCCCGCGTCACAGAGCGATCATTGCCAGATCGTCCTCCTTTTGTTGCGCCAGACCCTTAGCTCCTGATCGCCAGCATCTCGAGGATTATAAAACAACTGCCGATCGAGGTGAAGCGAATGAAACTCCTCTCTGGCTTTTCTAGCGTGCCATCACCTTTTCATTGAGGATTACGCCATGGCCAGCGCGTAAGTTCCTCCCAAACTAACGCTGATGTGATCCTTTGACTGACACCTCATTACAGATCACCAACCACTCTAGGAGCAACACCGACGGTGGAACAACCATCCATTGTGGTCACCTCGTCTTCGGATAGTACGGTAGCAGCCACATATGAGCCTGGCGCAAGCCTGTTGACAGAGACATGCGCGACGCCTGAGTACACCCTACTTAAATTGGGGCCATCGGCGGTTTATGCGCCCTTTGTTGGTTGCGTAAACACCAGGCAAGACTGCTGCCCTTCCCAGCCTCAATCATCGGTGGCGATAGGGTTCAATGACGTGTATCCTAAAGCACCAAATCCCGAACAGGCGGCCCTAGACCGCTGCCCCGCCGACTACTATTCAATTTCAGCCAGTTGCTGCCCCAAGTAAGCACAATTTTGCGTTTGAGGAACGTAACTCAGACTGGAATCTTGCTAATGATGACTTCGTAGCGGTTACACCCCATGGACGACTGACCTGGGAGGCCAGACACCGTGCTTCAGTGTCCTCCAAGCAGCAATGACACCGCCTCCCATCACGAATGCGAATACGGTATCATACAATCGGGCCAAGCCGACCGTTGTCGTCTCCGACGTTGTCTATGCCATAGGTTACCCCGTTCAAGAGCCCATTAACAGCTTTCCAGCGGAGGCTATCGCTGGTACTGTGGCGACTGTTCTTGGACTGCTAGTTATTGCAGGGCTGGCCTTGTTTTTCAACAAACGGCGGCAGAGGCGGGAGTTTCTCAACCTGGGAAACGAGCTAAACGACCTCTACGGCCCTAAAAGAATTCAGGAACCTTCAAATACATCGCGTCCAGGAGTACAAGTCAGTGGATCAAGCAGTTTCCAGGATGACAGAACTGTATGCGAAGACAGGGCGTATTTGCGGCGGTCGAAGGAATCATACCGGAGTCAGCAACAACACTCCCCTTTTGATGGACATCAATTTGTTGTCCCACTGGTCAATCTCCCTGAGCAGGATGGCCTTCAGAAAACATCAACCCATGAACTGCAACCGAAGCAACAGAGATTGAACCAGGGATTCAAATTGCGGGTTGAAGAGCCCGACCAACAAGCTTCTCAGCATGAACAAGGACACTCGCATATGAATGCCAGCGAGCACGATCTCCCTACTCCATCGCCGTTCGAATTGGACAAGCCACAACTACCCGCACTTTCACATCGAGAGGAACTGAACGCAGACGAAATCGTTAACGGAAGCTACTCCGGGGATGATACGTTTGCTTCGACTCACAGCAGCTATCACTCTGATCTTCTTCAAGGTCTGACAGTTAAAACCGCCCGCCCAGAGCGTCTCTCACGTGCCTACCCAAAGGTTGTCTATGTAGAGCAGAAAGATGACGGAAAGTCTCCGTTGGGAGAGGAAGCGAAGTGAGCACTGCCGTTTCCCTTCACCTGGGGGAGAATGGAAAGGAAATGTGGGATAGGAAAAGCTGTGAATCACTGTTTGACTTTAGTATTAGATGACGCAAGGTTATATCTGGCGCAGTCGTACTTGTGGGTAGGTGAGACCTGGGAAAGAGAAGGCTTATCGGTTGTGTTCAAGACCGGGGCAATCCGGGGTTCGGTCAAGATCACGAAGCGGGATTTGGGGCTCTGTGGTGATGTCAATACACCGCAAACATGTATGCTTACTGTTATACAGGCGGGATCATGGTGAACACATGTTACCAGTAGTTGCGAGTCTTTTAACGAGGAATAGGAACATTCGATCAATTCGGTTGTGGGACCAGCTTTTACTCAAAAATCATTCTGTGTCCATGCCTTTCGCGCCTATCACGACGATCAAACACCTGCAGTGCCTCCTTTTCAGGAACAGAAAGTGGTTAGACACCATGACTGCTTTAGGTTTGTACAACAAACCGAAAAACATACGCTCAGGCCAGACCTCACCGGTATTCGATGTTCCAGGCGCATTATCAAGTATGTCGATCACTTAAAAGCGGTCTCTACCTTATGAGAGCTTCCAGAGATATCTGCCCTTCCCTCTTAGCTGCTTGCACAACAACATCGAGCACAACGGCCCATGGCATCCATAACCCAACGTACAAACTTCCAATACGAGACAAAGTCACAAAGCCAGTGGTGATGAGATACACAGGAAACACAAGTAAGACGGTAGTTCTAGGCCTTTCCTCCAGTCTCGACTACCGAAAGCCGTGTAACCACAGTTGTACCAAACATCTGGAACAAGCCAATTGCCTACAATCTGACTTGATGCACTGTGACGTGCTCTGCGTAGTTAGGATTCGAGGAGAGACCAACTCAGCTCCCGGTTTGATCAAAAGCTTGTTTCCTGGTATCGTGCTGATGTGCAAAGGGACCCCAGATGGGTAGAGGGACGGATGGGTAGTAGGGTGGAGGGATGGATGCCCGACTTGGGCTCAACTGCTGCAGGTACATAAAGCCATGGTCGGTCTTCGCAGGGGTGCTTGGGCTGATGGAGGGGAGGAAGAAAGGTAGTTTGTTGTTGACTGTTATGACATGGGAAAACTCTTTATAGAACTGACAACAACGTGGTGATCAACAGACCGTAACTTTACCCGAATTCGTTGTTGACTTGATACGATCATACCTCAGCTACATCCTCTGCTTCTACTCATATCCAGGCCATAACTGTCTTTCAACCGAAGCATTACCGTTCTTAAATTCACAAGAGAACATACTCAACACTCATAATATTCACTGAAAACTATATACCAACACTTCGTTCGGCTACAGCCACCCTCAAAGATGCCTCATCTCACGAGACGACCAAGCGAGTCCTGTCCTCCCGATCCCGCCCGCTATCCTCGTTCAGAGAGGGGTTCTCGACACGATGACGAGAAGAGTTACCGCAGTCACCGGCGACAGTCCTCCCCGGAGTTGACACATCGCCGAAGGGAGAGCCGAAGAAGTACATCAATCATCAGCAACTCACGCTTCTCGACCATAAATGAAGACCACAAAGATGACCCGGAATCGGAATACGACCCCCGGGATGTTTACTACCTCAGTCATCCTCCCGATCCGAACGGTGATAAGGACGAAGACAAGAGTCAATGGGGCTTGGACCTGGAAGCTGGGGATGCTGCACCAATAAACCACAGAGACGAGTATGATGAAGATGCACGCTCTACTCGTTCGCGAGGCAGAGTTCGACGACCCTCCACCATTGTACGACGACCATCCACAATTGGCACTTTCTCACCTCGCACCCGCTCTCCCATCAATCGAAGCCGTCGACAGTCAATGCGATCAGACTACCTCTACGGAACAGATCATTACCGAAGGGATTCCGTACGATCAGGACGAAGGCGGGAAGCACACCATGAGGCATCAGACTCTGAAACAGGCGTCTCCCCTCGCACCCGTCGTCACCGCGTCAACCGCTCACCTACACCTCCTCATAAAGGTTCAGTCGCTTATGGCCATGAATACTCTCGTCCACGTCCTAGATCCAACACAATCTCCCCCCACCCCCCCAACTACACCGACGACGAGCGGGAAGACACCTACAACAACAACCCCCGCCGATACCACCGCCGCGCACACTCCAACCCCACTTCCCACCGTCATCACTCCCAATCCCGCCGTCCCTCCCTCAACCTCGCAACCCTCAAGTCCTCTCCCAAAACCGCCTCCCTCCTCAAAGCCGCTTCCCGCGCTCTCGAAGCCGGCGCCGCCACCGCTCTCAAACTCCGCAAAGAATCGCCCTCCACTCCTCTTTTTTCCGCGCAATCAGGCTCCAAAATCGCTGCAGCAGCACTAGGCGCCGCGGTCGTGGACGGGTTGATTGAGCACGAGCATAGGCGCCATCCGAAGTTGATGCGGAAGGGCGGGTTGAGACATCATGTGGTCAAGCAAGTGGTGCAGAGGGGGGTGGCGGGGTTGGTGGGAGGGATTTTGGAGGAGGGATTGACTGGTGGTGGTGGTGGTGGTGGCGGTGACCATGGGAAGGGGGATGGTGGGGATGAGGGGAGGGGAGGAAAGGGAAGGAGGAAGGAGGGTGTTAAGAGGGTTGCGAAGGGGATGGTTAGGGATTATGAGAGGTGGGAGAAGGGGGGTGGAAAGGGGGATGAGGGTAAGGGGAGTGGGAAGGAAGGGAATGAGGGGAAGGTGGAGAGGGAAAGGGGCAGAAGGGGTAGTGAGAGGGAGAGAGACACCAATGGAGAGGGAAGAAGGGAAAGGACGAGGGAGAGGGAGAGGGAGAGAAGTGTTCGTGGTAGGAGAAGGTAGAAATCATTTATCCGTGGGATTTGATGGCTAATAGCTTCCCAATATGCTAGTCATGTGCGTAGCTGAGGAAATAGGTTCCAATAGAGGCCTCAAAAGACAAACATAGATCAAATTCCGATCGGGCGGTTCAAACGTGAGATATGATCCCGATCGGGAAACTTGCGACCCGTGAGCAAACGAGCAATGCGGAATATGATGAGCCGACGGGTTAACGTACCCGAAACATGTGAAGAGAAAGTTTGATGGCATTGATATGCGATCGTTCAACAGGGGCCAAACTGTTGCGAAAGTATTGTCATCATGGTCTTCACCTTTGTTGTCAGCTTGATGTCAGCAGATCAAATATGTAATATTGTTACACAGCATTCAGCTACGCGGTAATTGACTACAGCTTCCTGTCATCCAAACTCAACTAACATGCGGAGCCAGCCTTAGCAGTTGAGCCTGCTGGCGTGTGAAGCCTGCATGGAATGGCATGAAGCGAGAACAATGTACGTCTATGCAATGGTTATTGGTGGCTTCTTCGTATTCAGCTGAAGTACCTCATAGCAGAGTCAGATCTGAGACAAAATCAATAACAACCTTACAGCTGCAACGAATCGGATTAAGTTAGCGATGCGGGATCGACATATTGATGCAAAGGATAAAAAACTTTAAAATATCATCGTTCCCCATTTTCACCTCAACGTGACGACAAATCGAGGTCGACCAGAACAACAGGAACCAAAGATGCAGAGAAGGCGCTATTGACACTCGACAATATCTCGGTCTGGACCAGCCGCGCCTCCCACACTCAGCTCGGAAACCGTTCCAGGCGAGCCCAATCTCACCTCACCCATCGGACTTCCTCCAACGGATTCCCGGAGTACCGAGTTTTGATAAGCCGAAACGTGGATTGCAGCCCCCAAAGAAGAAAAGAAAAAGTTAGATGATGCCTTCCGGTCAAAACATACAAAACGTTGGATTCGCTCAGCCATGGTTACCAATTTAGCTTGAGAAATAGTTGTTGCTTTCTCTTTTTACTTGAAGTTCCAATGAAAGGACTGCATCATCTCTCGTGTTTCGCTCCTACACTCTCTTCATTCATCTACTTCCATCTCCCATCACGCTACTCAATTTGGATTTACAGCAATAAGATTTCGAACCTGAAGCTATACACAAACCAACACAAAGACTTAGACGCAAGCGATTGCATTTTGCAACTATGGGTTCCACAATGCAAGAATCAAAGCCCAAGATGACCCGGGTCCTAGCCCTCCACGGCTGCGGCACCAGCGGTGAAATCTTTCGATCACAAACCGGCAAGTTTTCCTCCTGTTCCTCCCCCCTCTTCCCCCTTCTTCCCCTTCACGAGCCTCACCAACACCAGCACCGCCACCAACACTAACACCACCATCATCAACCACAGCCGCATTCCGCCTCAAACTCCCCAAAGAAACCTACACCTTCACCTTCCCCAACGCGCCCCTGCCCTGCGCCCCGACCGTCGGTGTCGACAGCATTTGGAACCAGACCCCCAAGTTCTACGCCTGGTGGCCGGCTCAATCCTCCAACACCTCCGAAATCCGAGCCTCGCATGATCACCTCGACGAGATCCTTTCTTCCGAAGAAGATCCCTTCGACCTCGTCATGGGTTTCTCCCAGGGCTGCTCCCTAATCATGTCCTACATCCTCTACCGCTACCAGGAACACTTGCTTACCCGACCAGCTGGTGAGAAATTTGAGTTGCCCTTCAAGGGGGTTATGTTCATCTGCGGCGGCCCTAGCCTGCCGGTGCTGCAAGACCTGGGGGTGGAAGTGACCGAAAAGGCGTGGGAGGTGCATAACGCCACTGCTGCCTTGCTTCATAAGCGCACGGAGAAATTGAAGTTCAAGGCGGATAATCCTGATACGATTCGCCGGGGGGAGGGACTGTGGGATGAGGTCGGGGATTTGATTCACGATCCGACTTCTAAGAAGAGGTTGGATCCGAGAGATGTGTTTGGGTTGGATTTTACCGACGAAAGAATGAGGAAAGCAGTGGGGGATCTGGGTGAGATTGTGCCGACTGTGCATGTGTATGGTGGGAAAGATCCGAGATGGCCGGCCAGTGTCCAGCTGGCGCAGTTGTTTGAGGGCGGGATGAATGAGAGGTTTAATCATGGGGGCGGACATGAGTTGCCGAGGACGACGGAGTGTTCGGTGATGGTGGCGGAGTTGATGGAGAAGTTGAGGAGGAGGGTTGAGGGTTTGGAGAGGGAGGAGGAGTTGAGGAATTAGATTACTGTCTGTTCGGTCTCAATTTTTTTGTTTTCGGTCTTGCCTTATATACTTATGATAGACGTGAAGAGGTTATGGTAGATGGTGGAAGGAATTATTGTTGAACAAGTAACGAAGAGGGAAAAGTATATCATATCATAGATAGGAAGCCTCAACTCCTAGTTAGCATGATAGCATAAAATGACTTTGTACCATATTGGTCCCGTTCACTCTACTTTTACTTGTTCGCCATGGGCTATCTTGTCTATTCAAAAGGCAACCTCCCAAATACATCGCCCAGTGCCTCTACCTCGATATAACGTCCAACTCCGGCCATGCCAATGACCTTTTCAAGCCCGACACTTTTCCTGTCCATCCCATGTTCTACCAGAGCCAATAGTCTATGTAGTTCACAACCCATATCCAAACAACAAGATAACCATGCAGGCAAAGCAACTATGCAAAAAAAATCTTTCAAGCCCGTGATATCTATACTCCGTCCCATGCTTGACTTCTTCAAAGGTATTTGTACAAGGTATACGTCTGTTCATACAACACGTTTCGACATGAGCTTGTCCGCAAACGCCTGCTCTCTCTTCGCCGTCTCCCTCATCTCCTCCTCCGTCATCTCTGACCAATTCTCCCCCCCATCATCTCTCTCAGCGTACCCCCCTCCCTCCGTCAGCACGTCCTCGGCCTCGTTGAAGACGCTCTTCTCCAACTCCGAGTCCGCCCTGATCATGGTCTTCACAGCCTTGATGGTAAGCGGGCACTCCGCATTCACCCACTCCAGCTGCTTGGCTGCCTCCCTCTGCCAGTTGGCCAAGTTCTCCAAGTCCATGTACTTCTTGGCCATGATGATCAAGGTGTGCGAGATGGGTCTCGGGCGCTGAGGGAACGAGCCGAGCCGACGGAGCTCGAGCGGCAGCTGGTTTTTCACGGCGGACCGCGCGCGGACCCGGTACCAGCCTGTCCAGTTGGGCATGAGACGGGCCTCGCACTCGCCGAAGGCCTCGCGATAGCGGTTCATGCGGGCAAGCGATTGGACGTAGTAGTTCCAGTTCTTACTGTCGAGCTCGAAGCCACGGCTGCGGACGTCCTTGACGAACTCCATGAGCCCATCAGCGTCGTTCTCGTCGTAGAAGACGCGCTGCATCGTCTTGATGGGATCGCACAGGATCCACTTGTAGGGACCAACAAGATGCTGAGCTTGTGCTTCCGCGCCCTCAGTACCGGTCTCCCGTGGCTCCTCGGCGACTTCACCGAAGGCTTGTAATGTTGTCTTCCTGAGAATGTGGTTCCAAATCTCTCTGACCCGCTCGAACTTGCGCTCATGGTAGTCGGCAAGCATCATGTTGTTGAGCAGACGGATGGGAAGGTTGCTAGGCTCCTTTGCAGATGGGAACTGGGTGGTGTACAGGTCCATGATCTCTTCGAGGGTGCCGAAATCCCGGATCTGCGTCAAGATGAACAAGATGTGGGCAAACTGGTTCACCACGGGGCGAGGAGCCTCATGCTGGCCCTTTCCAGTCTTCTGCAGGGTCTGTTTGAACAGGTTGATGGCCTTCGTAATGTAGTACTTTTGATCCTTCTGCCACCTCTGGTGACCGGGGAGCTGCTGCCATCTACCCAAGGCGTCAATGACACGAGTGGTTCGCTCGGCCATCTCGGGTTCTTGGCGCTTGGACAAAATCTCGTTGAGTTTGAGGGCCATATGTGGTTCACGGCTGTGAATGAAGGACGCCATAAGTATAACGTAGTGTTCAGGTGCGGGCTTGAAAAGATTGTCCTTCTCGGAAGCCCGCAAAAGGTTCAGAGCGTGATGCGACTGTCTGCAGTACATCAAGCCGTACAAGAGATGGCTATAGGTCTCATTGTCGCTGGGAATCTTGTTCTCATGCATGTATTCCACGAGGTTGTACAACCCCTTGAGGTCTCGCCTCCTGGCGTGGTGATGGAGAAGGGTGTTGAAGAGAACGGTGTACTTGCCGGGAAGTGTGCCCTTCTTCACCGTCTGCTTCACAATGACCTCGGCCTCACGGAATCGGTCATTCTGGCAGTAAGCTTCAATCAAGCTGTCCACCATTCCCACATCAGGCTTGATGCCGTCAGCCTTTGCGGCGTTGAAGAGCACCAGAGCAAACGAGAGATCACCACGCACGGCGGCCATACCCATGACAGTTCCATAAGAATATGAGTCCGGCTTTCCACCCTCATCCAAACGCTCAAAGGCCTCGAGACAGCCACTGTAATCCGATGCTTTTGCGTAAGCATTGAGCAAGATATTCCAATGAACAGTCTTTGGTTTGCCCATGCCCGTCTGCTCCAAACAGTTTTCCAGCACCTTGCGAGCCGCTTCAGGGTTACCGTTGCGCGCGTGCACGTGCATCAGACTTGAGATGAGTGACATATCTCGCGCGGCTTCCGCTGGAAGGTGCTTACGGTACTCATTGGCCAGACGTGTTACCGACTTTGTATCACCACGGCCAGCATAGAATGCCAGGAACTTTTGATAAACTCGCTTCTCAAGAGCGTCGTAGCGGCTGTACCAATCCTTCAAGACGAGCTCCATGCCGCCAGTGTCGGTAGGATAAAAGATGTCGAGCATGGCGCGCAACACCCAAATGCGAACCTCGGCCTTGGGTAGTTGACGGTACTTCTTGTAGGCCTCCGCCGCGGCTCTGGTCTTGCCCTGTTCGATAGCCAGCTTGATGAAAGCCTCGTACGCCGATGGATCCGCAGCATGGCGAAGAAGGACGACTGCGTCTGTGGGCGAGAATAAACGTAGTGACTTGTTGGCAAGGACTCTGACAAAATCTGCGATTTCTGTATCGACTGCAAGTGCTAGGTTGGGCGTGAACTCTGTATCGGCTGGAGACTTTGTCTTGACCGACGTGGTTTTAGCGGGCTTTTGGGCCTTCTTCGCCGGCGCTTTTGGCGCAACAAACTCGACAAACTCGGTCAGCTTATCCCGAAAGCCGGGCACGGAGGCCAGTGCTTCGAACTCGACAGTAAGCTTTTCAGAGTCCTTGAAGCTGGTAAACAACTTCCAAATGTCCAAAGCCAGCTGCCACGAAGAGGTGTTGAATGCGTGTGCCATGACATCATCAAGTCCTTGATGAAGACCTCTCTTCTTGAGGGCATCGGCAAATAGTACCTTTGCATTGTCCACGTCGTCCAAGACAAGTTCGGCCTTGACAGCGGCTTTGATTATGGATTCTGTCCACCGCTCGACAGGCACCGTGGCGAACAGCTCGCGGATCCTCCAAGCATCAACCGACCGACCGGACTGCGCAAAGTTGGCCATGACCTCGCCCTTGAAATCCTCCTGCTCGTTGGGCTCGAGCTTGTTGTAAGCCGTCCATATCTGCTCGTGCATGGGACCGAACTCTGACGGCTCGAGAAGCTCCCGCAGTGCCCGAGGGCCAGATTTTCTGGAAACTTTTTGGGGCCTTCTGTCTTGTGTCACGCCACTCTCCTGCTCATTCCAGTACTGTTCGAAAAGGTCGGCGTTCATGAACGAGTCGTCCTCTAGCGGTTCCTTTTGCGGTTTTTGCGCAGCACCGGAGCTGTTATTGATGGCAGAACTGTATAATCGTGTCGCGTTCCTGCGAGTCTTGTGCGCCGGTTCGAGAGATGGGAGTCGAATGGGGAGAATCTTTCGGAGGAGGGCTGCCGTTCCACTTGGGTATAAGAAGTCGAGCAAGAACATGGACGCCTTCATGGGCTCTATCCTGCTTTCTAGCCTCACCGTCTGCGAACTACTCGGGGTCTGCGTCGGTGTCGGTGCCAGTGTCGAGTCTCGCAGGAGGGCCTGGTAGGCATCGAGGAGTTCAAGGTCGGAGGCGCCATGTTGCCAGAAGGCTGTGTGTAGTTGTCGCTGGCTCTTCAACGAGGTTCTGGCGACGGGGAGAACTCTCTGGAGGCTGCATGTTTCGAGGCTCGCCGCCGTCCTCTCCAGCATCGCGTTGGAATTCGGAGGCCCAGCCAGCTGGCGTAGTTAATGGATTAGTCGTGGGTGTTGGTCGTCTCTCTCGGGCATGTTCCGCTCTTGTTTTGTTTGTTTCTCGCTCGTCTCGGCTTGTCTTCCTTAATGATGTCGAACTGTGAGAGGCAAGTAGTCGACCCTGGGCGTTTGGGACAAGAGTCTTTGGGCGTTTGGGAGGGAGGGGATAGCTCCGGAAAGCTAGGTCGTATAAGACCTAGGATTGCTTCCGAATCGGGGTAAGAGAAAACAACGCTGTCGGGTTGCTCGGTCGCAATTCGTGGGACTAACAGCAAAAATACCTTGAAAGACAAGACTTTGGCTGTCGCAGCACCAGCCAAAATTTTCGAGCGCGATTCGACCAATTCACGGCGCGAAGTGGGGCTCACCTACGACATGGCCGCCCAGCCCGCCCGCGCCGTCCAAAAGCTCCCGTCCCAGCAACGGGCAGAGACGGCGTGTAGTGTAGAGCTCTCCCGGTCCGGTGGATCCCCCTATCTCAGATCGTCGGGGGTGCCAATCACTGAAATCCGACTGCTGCCAGCTGTTTAGTAGCTGTTCCATGCTGGACCGACGCTCGGAGCTGAGAGAGAAGAGCAACCGTGCCACTGTTGCGCTTTGGCTTCCACTTCTCCTTCATGCGGGGCAATTTGGTACAACAAAAGTGACACAGTGCTCCATGAGAGAGCTGCCCACGCCCCACACTTTCCAGGTTCAACCTCCACGTCGAGACTCGAGCCGCCAAACGTACAAGGAGGTCGTCTATAGTATCACAACCCTGCCGCCAGTCAACATCTCAAACTCTCTACAGCTACCACGGCATTGACCGAAGCTACCTGCCAACGCCATATCGCGCAACGGGTACTTCATAATTCCTTTCTATAGGACACCCTAGTTGCGACCGGAGCGCACCACCTAATCACACACACGCCACACATACTCAACCTCAACACCATGGATATCACAAAGTTCGTGGTATCCCATCGGGAGAACGCCCTCCTTTATGGCGACTATGCGACATACCGTGCCCAACTCTCTAGGAAGCTTCTCAACTCCCGCAAGAAGCTCAACATTGCGACCAAGAGCCGAGGCAAATTCCACCCTAAGGCCCAGATCACCGCTGAGCAGATCTCGGACAACCATGAGTACGACTCCCTGTTGTGCTTGTCGTGGTGGCTCAATGCTCGTCGGCCGTCCCACTAACCTCGCGTCTCTCCCAGATACCTCCATCTCGCGCTTCTCACCGCCGAGCGTACATGGGCTCATGCCATGTCCATGAAGGCTTCGCATGCTGCTGATACCAAGGGCATGACCAGCAAGACCAGGTCACACATCGTTTCCAGACTCGAAAAGGGTGCCCGCACCGCCGAGAAGCTCGCAGATGCGCTTTCCCAGGACGCAGTCAGCGGCGCCAACCCCAATGACATCCTCGAAGCCCGCGCCTACGCCGCCTTGCTCAGGGGTGCCGCCAACTTTGAGAAGCAGAGCTGGGAGGACTGTATCGTCAGCTATGCCGTTGCCCGCATGATCTACAGTGCTCTTTCGACCTCCACCAAGGGCGACATCTACAAAGATCTCCTCACCGATACCATCGACCCCTCGATCCGATACGCTGCCTACCAGGCCAAGATTCCTCGTACCCACCCGATTCCCTCGATCGCCAAAAAGGCGTTCGCCAAAGCCGACGATGACTTGGTGAACCGTGTCAAGATTGTCAACCCTAGTGTTTTGGAGCAGGGCGATGTGGCTATGACGGACGTTGCTGGGGCTGAGGGAGCGCCGACTACCATTACATGGCGCTCAAGGGAGGTGAAGATTGAGGATGCTTCTATTGCCGTCGCATGGGCTTCGGTACAAACAGCAAAGGCCAAACTGAACGAGAGGCTCTCCTCCGCCAGCTCGCTGGCCCCCAAGGACAAGGCCGCCGCCTACGATGATATTCTGGCCGCGACCCAGGATGCTGTCGATGCGACAAAGCAGGCCATTGACGAGCTCCGGGGAGAGGGTGTCACCCAGAGCGATCCTCGCATGCAGAGCCTGCAGATCACAAGGACAGCGGTCAACTTTGAGATGATCAGCTGGCGAATTGGCCGCAACAGGGTGCTCGCTGGCGAGCTTGACGGTGCACGCGCCACTTTTGAGGACCTGTCCAAGAGGAAAAAGAAGGCTCAAGAAGCTGAGCAGGCGTCAGAGAGGCCCAAGGAGGAAGCTTCCGGCCGTCAGATTGCTAAGCTAAAAGAGAAGGTGGTCTTGTATGATGGCACGCTTCAGAGTTTGGAGACCATCACAGAGTTGCCTGGTGTTGCAAATGACCAGGAGCTCTTCACTCGTCTGCAAGCCACTTCGCAATACTTTACTGCTCTCAAGTATGTTTTCATCATTCCCCTCCCACCCTAACTCCATAGCTAACATCCCCCACCCTTAGGTCCCTAGCAATCGCCCGCTCCCACTCCCTAGCCAACAACGACGCCAACGCTCTCGCCCTCATCCGCCACGCCCTCACCCAAACCGAGTCCGCCCTGCCCATCCTTTCTTCCGCCTCCTCCGAAGAATCCTCGCCAGCCCGCAACATCCTCGTCTCTTCCGCCGACATCCAAACCCTGCACTCCCTACTCAACGGCGAGCTCCAGCGTGGCCGCGCCCTGGTGGAGATTAGCAAGCACAACAAGAACAAGAAGCCTTCTGCCGGAAGCAGCAGCAGCAACGGCAAACCCCTAATCGGCCAACTAGCCAATTACCCCTCCAGTGGCCAGGTCAACTTGGAGAACATTGTTGTGTATCCGCCCCGCTTGGAGGCAATCCCTGTTAAGCCTATTTTCTTGGATGTGGCGTGGAATTATATTGATTATCCTGAGAAGCAGCAGCAGCAGCATCAGCATGCCGGTAAGGTTGAGCAGCAGACGACCGAGGAGCCTCAGGAGGAGGAGAAGCCGAAGAAGAGGGGTTGGTTTGGGTTTGGTCGGTAGAGGATTGTCATACATCCAGGGATTTGTACTAGATCAGTATATGAAGAGTTGTTGTGGCTTGGCTAAAAATATAATGATGGTTCTTTGAGTCAAAAGACGGTCTGCTCGTGAACATCTTACCAGCGCAACATGCAATTAGGGTTCGGTATCTCTCTTGCCACTATGACAATGCTTTACCTCTGTACTGTTCACCCAGCAACAAGCTATCAGCTCGGGTCGTTGGCATGACGTATATAA
Source organism: Neurospora sp. FGSC 6877 (assembly GCA_009805295.1). Lineage (NCBI taxonomy): Eukaryota > Fungi > Ascomycota > Sordariomycetes > Sordariales > Sordariaceae > Neurospora > Neurospora sp. FGSC 6877. The sequence continues at coordinate 27,921 of RAON01000201.1, forward strand.
TACTAACTGAAAGGCGTACGTCTTGCCTCATTTTATCCGAGTGTTTCAAGTTTCGATCCTTGTGTGTTCGGTTTTTTTTCCTCATAACCCGGCATCTTATTATTCAGTTACACCTGGGATTAAGCTGAATTGGGACTCGGGAGGTCCTTTGGTCCGTTTTGTGTTTTTGTTGGGATTACCCCACCCCTTTAATTATGTAGGCCCGTTCGATAACGGCTCACGCGTTCGCTTTTATATCACTCATGGCTGGCCGAAGTGATTTGGATTGACAACAGCGGCTTACTATCATCACACGATCACATACAACTACCACAGTAAATATGGGACAATGGGTTGTTTTGGTAAACGCTTGCTATTCGATTTCATTTCAATCATTAGGAGGGGATGGTGGTTATTTCGAACTTTGTTGCGTGTGGTGCATCATGTACAATGAACATGATATATACATACGCGCACCCCGGTCTTCCTTTTCCAGCACCTGCTGCTTGTCCTTCCCGTCGCCCATGCGAAAAACCAACCCATTTCGCATCTCATCGCATCATTTTGTAGGGTGGAAAGATATCGTCAAGATAGATGAAGATTTTTATTTGTAACCCCCGAAAACGCAGGAAGTTTTGATGCTCAATAACGCCTTCCGCCCTCTGCGGTATTAAACACAGGATCCAGCATGATAGACCTCAAAGAGAAACATGACATATGAGTACAAGGGAGAAATACACAGTGGAGATCATTCCGCTCCAACCAAGCTACTTAGACACCGGGGAGAAAGAAGTATGTGGGTATAGTGAGAAAACGTGAAAAGGAAAACCTAAAGCTACTGGGCTTCAGATTTACTCCTTCTTCTCGCCCTCAGTGTTCTGCTGCTGCTGCTGCTCGCCAGACTCAGCACGGGCCTTGTGCATCTTGTCGAAGAGGTTCAAGCTGGCAACCTGGAGGTCGTCGATCTTCTCCTTGAGGGCATCGGCAGAGATAGTCTGCTCGCCAGACTGGCTCTTGGCGATGAACTCGCGGAGGTTGGTGATCTTCTCACGGATGGCATCAGCCTCGGTCTTGTCGAGACGGTCAGCGTACTCATTGAGAGCCTTCTCGGTATCGTTGAGAACGCCATCAGCCTTGTTGGCGGCCTCAATGGCAGCCTTGCGCTCCTTGTCCTGCTCGGCATACTTCTCGGAGTCCTCAACCATCTTCTCAATCTCAGCCTCGGAGAGACCGGAGCCGGAGGCGATGGTGATGGACTGATCCTTGTTGGTGGACTTGTCCTTGGCGTGGACGTGGACGATGGAATCGGCGTCAATGTCGAAGGTGACCTCGATCTGGGGAACACCACGGTGGGCAGGGGGGATACCGACAAGCTGGAAGTTGCCGAGCATCTTGTTGTCCTTGACGAGCTCACGCTCACCCTGGAAGACCTTGATCTCGACGGCGGTCTGGAAGTCGGCAGCGGTGGAGAAGACCTGGGACTTCTTGGTGGGGATGGTGGTGTTGCGGTTGATCAGACGAGTGAAGACACCGCCGAGGGTCTCGATACCGAGGGAGAGGGGAGTGACATCGAGGAGCAGAAGGTCCTTGACCTCACCGGAGAGGACGGCACCCTGGATGGCAGCACCGATGGCGACAGCCTCATCGGGGTTGACGGACTTGGCGGGGTCACGGCCGAAGATGCTCTTGACGGACTCGGCAACCTTGGGCATGCGAGTCATACCACCGACGAGGATGACCTCCTGGATCTCCTTGGCCTGGAGGTTGGCATCCTTCAGGGCCTTGCGAACGGGCTCAATGGTGCGCTGGATGAGGGGATCAACCATGGCCTCGAGCTGAGCACGGGTGAGCTTCTGGTTGATGTGCTTGGGGCCGGAGGCGTCGGCAGTGATGAAGGGAAGGTTGATGTCGGTCTGGAGGGAAGAAGAAAGCTCGATCTTGGCCTTCTCGGCGGCCTCACGGATACGCTGGATGGCCATGCGGTCGCCGGAGAGATCAATGCCGGACTCCTTCTTGAACTGCTGGACGAGGTGGCGGACGAGGTGGATATCGAAATCCTCACCACCGAGATGGGTATCACCGTTGGTAGACTTGACCTCGAAGACACCGTTCTGGATCTCGAGGACGGAGATATCGAAGGTACCACCACCAAGATCGTAGACGGCGACAATGCGGTCCTGCTCCTTCTCGAGACCGTAGGCAAGAGCGGCGGCAGTGGGCTCGTTAACGACACGGAGGACGTTGAGGCCGGCAATCTGACCAGCATCCTTGGTGGCCTGACGCTGAGAGTCGTTGAAGTAGGCGGGGACGGTAACGACGGCGTTCTTGACGGGCTTGCTGAGGAAAGCCTCGGCGGTCTCCTTCATCTTCTGGAGGATGAAACCACCAATCTGGGAAGGAGAGTACCTCTGACCACGGGCCTCAACCCAGGCATCACCGTTGGTGTGCTGGACGATCTTGTAGGGAACCTCCTTGATGTCGCGCTGGACCTCGGGGTCGGTGAACTTGCGGCCGATGAGACGCTTGGTGGCGAAAAGGGTGTTCTCGGGGTTGACGACGGCCTGACGCTTGGCGGCAACACCAACGAGGCGCTCACCATCCTCAGCGAAGGCGACGACTGAGGGGGTGGTACGGGCACCCTCGGCGTTCTCAATGATGCGGGGGACCTTGCCCTCCATGATGGCAACGGCGGAGTTGGTGGTACCTGGGGGGGACTTGAGTTAGCCTATGGCCGAGCTCGTGTATTGGTGGTGGTAGTGATGCTACATACCAAGATCGATACCGATGACGGAACCAGTGACCTTTCCGTTCGTTTCCGTTGACTCGAAGCGCGCGAAAGCGGGGGTCATGGGCTTCCTGAGCATACCCGCGGCGCGGGAAGCAATGGAGGCCTTGGGCAGCTGTGGTGAGAGGGGAATGTGTCAGCCATTGTTGAGGGTATTCATGAACATGGAACGCGCCATTATCGCGACTTGAAATGAGGGGAAAGTGGAAGCGGCGGATGCTGCAAGTGCAAGCTCGGTATGTACTTACAGCCCTGGTAAGCCTTGTGGACATCATCTTGTATGTGACTCTAAATTAAAAACGAAAAATAACCCCTTGGAAAAAACAGACAGGGCCGGGAATCAACAGAAAGCAGACGGGAAAGAGGTGATGGTGGAGGAGGAGGAGAGGGTGGTTATGAATGAGGATTCGTGAACGGAGAGCGGAGGCCGAGGAGGAGCTGGTCAAGCTCTTTTGTACTGCGAGGGAAAAAATTCAACAACCCGGTCATCGAAGGCGTTGGAAATTTTGCTCGGCTGCTCTCAGCGCCCACACGGCCCAGTGACTGGATCAGCGACTCCAGCGGGACCTCCAGTGGCACCGCGGGGGGGCCACTTCCCACCCACTGAGAGCAGCCGCATGCACGGTAAGTGGGGCGCCGAGCAAGCTCCGCACGGGCCACTCGCCAATTGTCGCAATGTTCGCTGGGCGGACACTGGCGGGTGAAGGCGGGGAGCTTGGGAGGTTGAACTCTTCCTCCTTCGACCCGTTTCCTCCGTCCACCGAGAACTCCGAGCTGCCGTCGACCTCGCTGTCGTCGACCTCGCTGTCGTCGACCTCGCTGTCTTCAAAGCGAGATCCAAAACATGCGGGAAGCCCATTCCCGTCCTGAACTTTGCGACGGCACGTGACTCCACTTTGCCGTCCATGGACCCTTTTTGTTTTCCAGCTGGGATGTTGCACAGAGAGGCAACCGATCCCTGCCCGGACAGCCTGGAATGAGAATGTCCCGAATGGGTGAGGGGGGGAGGGGAAGGCGGGCTCGGGCGGGTATGCGTGCGTAACGATGGCCTGTGACGGCATCGGGGGAGTGGATGCGCTGCTTGAATCGGCCTGTTACCACGGTTACGTATTGCGCGCTACTATGAGAGGTATAAACTAGAGGTATAAACTAGAGGTATAAACTAGAGGTATAAACTAGAGGTATAAATCTTGATGCTTCGCTCCAGAAACACCAATATTGGAGATGCGATGCCATGCCATTGATCTTGTCTATTACTGAGACTACTCACTGTGCGCGAAATCACCGTTGTTGTGGCGCGCAGCTATACATCGATCAGCCAAAGCATCAAACTCGTATGTATCCGATGAGGTACCTGGCTGGCCATGGAGGTACTTGAAGAGTGGAGGACCCCGGTTTGGAAGGTTGAGGTACCTTTAACTTTAAAGCCTAGGTTAACTACTCTTTTCTCTCCAGCTTACCTCTGCTTATTATCAACAAACCAAAAAGGCTCCTTCCATAGTAAAGAACTTTCTTTAACTGCACGGCAGAAAGACTTCGCAGGCACTGCATTGTGTTGTCATCCCGTGGGTCAAAGTGGTGCGTCCAAAGTGGGTGGCGAGCTTAGGATATGGGAAAGGGACCTTGACGCGGGTTTGCGACAACAGAAAGCAATGACGAACAGGTCGGACGGGCCTCTCCTATCATTCTCCTAGACAACTAACATCTTCACTTCCATTGACTTCCTAATTCTAAACTCAACCAGCTTTCAACTATTATTCTACATTGTAATCCAGCTTACCCGCATCAACATTTTCCCCCAATCCCGGCCAAGATACCAAGATAGCCCGGCATTTCGCAATCCGACGATAGCATTCGACTTTCCACGCGATCCTTCCAGTTGTTCCTCCTCCTTTGACATCGGCCTCCCTCGACGACGAACCGATAGCCACTAACAGCACGGAATTGCGCATGATCATCGCAAACTGATCTGGAATTGCCCGGTCAAAACAAACCCGCCAAGACTTCCGCACAATGACGGTCAAGGACGATGTGTAAGCTGATGCCCGAGTCTACTCCGCGAGTTGCACCCGGTGCCCCCCCTTCCCCACCCCCCCCCCAAAACTACCATCCCGGGGATTGATATCACTTTCTTCGATGCTGACAGAAGATTAACTTACTCTTTATATCGCGCCTAGTTACCATGCGACCGAACACTTGATCCTCCCCAAGCCTCGACGCCGCTATCGCACCAGTGTCCATCCTAGGTACGTCCTCGGTTCATGCCCATGGCGGCACACCTACGTGGCACCCGGCAGCTAACACCATATTTGTAGTCACTGGCAGTTGCGCTCCATGGTGGGCGTCGAGGGCAATGACCTAGTCTATTTCCCCGGAGGAAGGGACAGCACCGAGGTCCAGAGACTCAACATCACAACCCAAGAGATCGAAACCATCAAGCGCCTTCCTTTCCAGCCTAGGTGTCTTGTCGCGCAGAATGGGTGGATCTGCTGTGGTGGCGAGACGGGCGAGTTTACGGCGATACATGTCCGCGAAAGGAACCCTCAGAACGATGCCAATGCGCAGCTCAACACGGATTTGGACGACCAGGTTCCCGGTCAGGAGCTACTGGACGAACTCAGTCATGACTTAGACGACGAGGACTCGGTAGAGGTCGCGCGGGCGCTAGCTCGAGCCCAGATCATAACTGCTGCGCGAGGCAATGCCAACAACGATAACAAGAACCTGTCTGTCACAAGCAAAAAGTTTGGCAAGCAGCGGGTGAACTGCATCACTTTGTGGTTTCCACCGACCTTGGTACCGGCCGCGGCAGGCGCATACAACGAACCAGTTGCCGTTCTTTCAAACAATGACAATTCCGTTTCTTGTGTTAGTTTATGGGAAGAGGAGGCCTTGGACGAGATCACATACCCGGACTGTGTCAACCGTGCTGTCATCTCCCCGGACGGCCGGCTCCTAATCGCCGTCAGCGACGACCCCTACCTATACGTGCACGAGAGGGTTGAGAAGGATGAACCGTGGATGAATAGTTACCGTTTGTCCCATCGAACACATAAATGGGTTCCGTTGCGTAAGGTTCCTTTGAAGAGTCAAAGCAAAGATGATCGGTCAGAAAATAGGTATGTATGCCATCTTCATCTGCTGTTTTCCATGTTTACGCAACATCCTAACACCGTACTAGGGGGAGTTTTGCGGCATGCTTTTCCAGTACAGGGAGTTATCTCGCTGTCGGGACTCAGTATGGAATTATTTCTGTCTTCGATGTTGCGGCCTTCTCCGTCCCTGGATTAGATCCCCTCGTGACCACCTTCGGCTCGTCAAGGCCACATGCTGAGCTGGGCGCCATCCGTGACATGGCCTTTGCTCCCGGGTCCACGGACCTCCTAGCATGGACTGAAGATCGCGGCCATGTCGGTGTTGCCGACCTCCGAACTGGTTTTCTATCACGCCAAATCCTGGACCTAGACAAACGAGACGACTACGACCACGTTACCATATCCGATAGAAGCGCTATCGACCCTCGCCTCCTCCTCCTCGCAGCAGCCCGCAGCGATGACAATGAGGCATCAGCATCCGCTTCACCACCGCCTCGTTTGCGGGGTATTGATCTTCTAGCAGCCCTGGAAGCTCGACGGGAACGCTCAAATAGAGAGCATTGGGATCCGCTAGAGTCATCTTCGTTCACTCCTCGTGAACTGGAGGTCCTTGACGCGATTCGGGCAGAACGAAGACAACGAGATGCCGCTACCTCGGGCGGAGGAGCAACCGCGACCGAAAGAAGAACTAATACTTCGATCTGGCGTGATGATCCATCACCCCGCTCAGGTGGAGCCGGAGCAGGAGGAGACACACAGCGGTCTTCTGGGAGTAGCGAGCAATCCCGCGAGCGTGGCAGTGGCCTGAGAACCGCTCGCGAGACCAGGGACCTATCTACCTACCGTGAGTACGCAGACTTACTCACCGGGGTCCCGCCTCGCGCAGCTACATCGCTACGAGCATCCGCCAGCACCGGTGCAGGTGCAGCAGGTAGTAGTAGTAGTGGTCGTGATGGACGAAACTTGCGAGCAAGCATAGCCGCATTACGGGAAGCAACTGACGAAGCTACCGCCGCGGACCATCTTCGCGTCATCACTGCCATTACTAGGTTAGACAGAGGAGGAGACCGAGGAGAGCGAACGCACCCACCTACCCGACCCGCTGGCAGCGGTAGCGGTACCAGCAATAACCAAGCCCAGACTGCTTCAGAAGCAGCAGCAGAGAGGCGAGCCCTCACCCTCTCCTCGCGCATCATAGCGAACCCAAGCTTATTGTCTCCCACCAGCAGAAACACCACATCCAACACAAGCACCAGCAATGCCAGTGCTGCCGCCACCCTGCAACAGCTCTACTACACCCTCCATCTCGAGGACACGCTCCCCTTCGACAGCTTTAGCAGGACGCTCCCCGATCTCGACTCCACCCGCAGGCTGCGCGGCGCCCATGCTTCGCTGCGCGAGTGGGATGATCATCCGACTAGACGGGCGTTTGGCGCGCTGTATATGAGTAGACGGGAGCCGGATCCGCATGATACGGCGGGGTTGTGTTGGAGTGAGGATGGGATGGTTTTGTAAGTTATACTTCTCCTTTTAGCTTTTGGGCCACAGTCTTGGTTGTTGATTGTTGATGGCTAATATGTGCGTGGTATGATACAGGTTCGTCGGCGCTGAAGACGGTATTTACGAGTTCCATGTGAATCTTCTGCAGAGGAGTCTGTTTCCTAGTTTGGATTACCGTTAGGTTTGTCTGCCTATTGCTGCCATACTGGAGCTCACTTGCTCACTGGGCTCCTACAACACGGGAATACTGGGATGGACGATTTTCACCTTTCGATGCTAATAATTTTGGGTTATCTGGTCATTCAAGAAACACGACACACGTACTTGGCTTGACTGTTTTGGCGTTTGGTGTGGGTTGATAATGAAGGGAATGAGGCGTTTTGGTACAATTATCTTACCTTGACCCGTTTGGGGTAAACATGAACATAGGTACCCCTTTATAATAACGAACGAACATGGGACGCGGGACGTGGGCGCAGTGGAAGAGTGTCTCTTGCTCTTTGCTGAAATGATGGACTATCAAGACGGTGACGAACGGGAAACCTCGAAAAGTAATGAGGATGATTGCGGTTCGGCTTGGTTGATGGAGGCGGCTACAAATTGTTCGGGCAGCGGATAACCTGGTAGTTCAATAAAAGTAAACCGAGTTGGTGATTTATGTATGTATGGTGTTATCCAAAACAGTTCTGAGCTCCTAAAGAGGAAATGAATGCTTACACTCAACTCCATCTTCACTTTTGTGACATGAACGTGACAAACTTCTCTTACGAGCTAGTTCAGTTTCTGATTGTTGTCCATTTCTTCAAGTTGGTATTATTCAAAGTAGCTTTAAACTCAAAGAGGTTTCGAACTTCTTACGCCCAACATTGTTATCGACAAAGTGATAAAACCCTTTTTTATGAGCTGGTCCCATTTCGGTTATTACCCATTACTTCAAGTGCATGCATGATAAGACAGTAGTAATAATACGAATAACATTACAGGTTGCGATGTCCCAATATTAAGAAATGCTATGTATGTATCTCCCGTTCCTGATTCAATCTTTCCATTCCATTTCAATTTTCCACCTCTTCGTTGTAATAAGAACTGCACAAGAGGGAGGTATTATCCGCCAGAAAACGCCTGTAAGCCACCAACCAATCCTGTCCTGTCCTGTCCTGTCCTGTCCTGTTCTGTCCTGTTCTGTCCCCGAAATAACAAACTGTTCGTCTCCCTCTTTGGTGTGGATACTCCATAAGCTCTCACATTCTTGAAGTCCCTGATAAACAGGATCTGTGCCAGTTTTGGAGATCCGAGGCCCGACATAATCCCTGAAACGCCGTTATCATAAAGCATCGTTCCTTTGTTTGAAGCATAATGCCCATGAGAGAGAGATAAGAAAAATCTCATTCGAGAGCTSAGCTCTCGAATGAGATATTTCTCCTATCACTCAGCAATCGCTTCCTCCTGGTGCTGCTGCGCAGGGGCATTCATCTTGGGACGTTCTATATCTGAAATAGACGTCGACCGATGAAGGCCCGAAGCGTGAGTAGGTTCGTGAGTAATGGCGACGTCTTTCCCTGATGACTCGGCTAGTTGACGTTCTGCACAGCCTGTTGTTAGCAAGGATGATTCTTCCAGGTCACATTCTAGAGGTCAGCGTAAAACTCACCCAATTCACGAATACGATGCCTCAGCATCTGATTCTCCCTGACAAGCATCTGCGTCTCCGCCTGATAAAAGGCACTCTCATCCCTTCCGCCCAGGGCCCACTGGTCCATACTGTCTGCACTAATCGACGTGGCGCGCACCCTAGGCGAAGCGCCTCTGCTCGGCGTTCTGGACCGAGCCTTGTTGTAGTCGTTGCTACTGCGGGGGAAGTCGAACGAGCCGCGGGGGTGGGGAAGGTAGCCCGGTGACTTGGGGATAGATGTTCCAGGAACTCCTACCATCTGTGGTGTTGAGCTGTGATTGGGTGTGTCCCGCCCGGAGTTGTCGTCGCTGATGGCTCCGGATGAGGACTGCTGGCGCTGAAGCTGTGACTGTAACCTCCGGATTTCGCTGAGCAGGCGGTTCACCTGGTACTCCTGCTCGTTCTCTAGCTCCTGGTGAAGCTCTCCGAGGCTAGGAGCCCGGCTGTGCTGCTGCGGGCGGCCGGGGATGGGCTGGGGGGAACTGACGGATGAAGGCTTGGAGCTGTCCGAGATCATTTCGCCAGGAGCGGGTGTCGATGGGTCGTTCATCTGGAGGTTCATGAGGACTTGTGATTGGCGACGACCGGCGCTGGGAATCTTGGGGGCCTGAGATGCAGAAAGAGGGCTGATGGAAGAGCCTAGATAGGTAGCAAGTGTCAGAAGGGTGATTTCAGAGTCATAGTTGGGCGTTGAGTCACGAACCTCGTAATGAATCCTTGCGCTGAAGACCAGCGTTGAGGGTAGCTGCGGCCTGGAGGGAAACAGAGCCTGACCTGGGGGACGGCGAGGGGGATGCCTCCCTATTCTGGCCCAGGGGGGAATGGGTGCGGATTGACGACGACATGCTGATACGTTTAGGTATCTCGAGGTTTGGTGTTGACGAAGAGGGAGAAAGAGAAGCGTCTGGATCGGAGCCCATGTTCGCGCCGGAGCTCGTCTGGTAAATAGCTAGGCTAAGCTATTGAAGGTAGTATAGAGGTACAATCGGGTTGCGTCGGCAAAAGGAGGCGGCCAGGTGCAAGGGCAAGGGCACACTCTGAGCAATTGATGTGAGGTTCGGATCAAACAGATTGGCTGGCGAATGAGTTGCAGGATACCGTTAACGAAAGCCTCGAGACCGCGGAGAGGGTGTTCAGATGGCGAGCGAACACAGCTGGAAGTAGCCAGTTGTTGCACGTCACAAACACGAGACACAGACGAGACGGGAGGCCGAGAACTAGTGGGGAGATCTCTAGGTAATATGGGACGTTGCGATGTTAAAGAGGAGAAAAGAGGACAATGGTACCTTTGGTAGATGGTCTAGAATCTCGATTGCACTCAGCTTTCCTTTTTAAAAGGTTTAGAACGGCCCATGATGGACAATCTTAAAGCCGTCCATGTGTGGAAGGTACTACCATGCTCCAGCTGTTTGGATGCAAGAAACCTAGAATGCTCGGTGTTGTCGAAGGTTCGCTGCAGCTGGGCGCGTGATAGCAGTTGTAACCACCTGTAACTTCTGTCGCACAGGCCACAGGACTCCCTCTCAGGATTCCCATTCAAGATCTGACTGACCAAGAGTCAAACTTGTTGAGATTCATGCAAAATGAAGCAACCGGCCTCTTTGCTGGGGTCAAAGTCAGGCTCATGACCTTTTCGAGGCGTCGGGGGCGTCTAATACAGCCGCGCTACTCGGCGAAACCCGCAGTTTACCCAACATCAACCTTAAAAAGCGATTATACTCTGCCATCTGTAGAGTGACGTTCAAGTTCGCTCGATTCTTGATATAACAAAACCGGTCTCCCCGGAACCGGTTCGAATATCTTGAGAACATGTCCAGCATATGCAAACACTCGAAGAATTCCGGCTACACACTGAAATAGAATGGCGACGGGATATCCCATCAGGGTCCCAACATGCGCTATCCGAGACAAGGGCAAGCATCATGAGAGGACATGACTGACATCGTGGTCAGGTGCTTGAAGAGAAACCGACGGCCGAGCCATATCCAAAACAGGCAACCAAAATCGTTGCCGAGGTGGAACGTCTCTTTCACACCTGAACAATGCCAGTCAACCCGATCGCGTTTTCCTCGGAAGCCCGAGGCTCTTTCTCCAGCGACTGGTCAAATCTGTCAAAGCATCGACGTTGGCGCGGAAATGCGGAAGCAAGCTAACGTTGGAAGCTAACGGAAAAACGTAAACCAAAAACCTTAGCACGTGAAGTTGAAGATTCTGACTTGATGTGAATTTGCAACCATGCTAAGTGAGGTCATGCTTGATGACAGCACTGAGCAGCATGGGTGGACGTTATACAGTCCCATAGACTTACTGGTTTGTTTATTAGAGGTAGCTTGAGACCCCCGGTCAGCTTTCCTAGGCGTTTTCATATCCAATTGATCCGTTTCGTTCCAAACATGACCAAAGCGTAACTTTACCTTGAATATAGTATTTCCGAAATTTAATATGTCATATTAAATCTATTGATCCCTTTCCGATCCCTACGTAGCTGTTATATTTTGTCCTTATGAGGTTTGGGACAATTCGGGATAGATCTCGTCCGGTATACCACGAGTACCAAGCTAATCCATAAACCTGTGTTAGATTATAGATACGGGAAAGCCCGGCCGCCGTATGTCGGATTCCCCACACTGGTGATCTTATCCGGACAGACCCGACCTCCGACGGCGGCGACCCGACTTCGGACCATGCGCACGACCGCCGCAACCTGTCTCCGCAAAGGCCCGTGACTTACAACAGCTACCGGCACAACTCTCACCATGTCAATCATCCTCATACAAAGAGGTCGACTCGCGGCGGCAGCATCAGCAGCCTCAACAGCGACAATACGAAATGCAGTTACGTCATCAATCACCTCGATAACACAGACTGGTCATCACCATGGCAGTTTCCGTTCCTTCTCCCATACCTCCTCCGCCTCTCACGCCGACTTCACCCACGCCGTCATAGGCGGCGGCGTAGTCGGCCTCGCCATCGCGCAACAACTAGCCCGACGCTCCTCCTCACCCTCCACCCTCCTCCTGGAGCGCCACCCAGCCGTCGGCACCGAGACCTCCTCGCGCAACAGCGAAGTCATCCACGCGGGCATCTACTACGGCGCCGGCAGTCTCAAGACGGAGCTCTGCATCCGGGGCAAGAATTTGCTGTACGAGCTCTGCGAGAAGCACGGTGTCCCTCACAAGCGCGTGGGCAAATGGATCGTCGCGCAGAACCAGGCCCAACGCGAGGCGCTGCAGCGCATCCACGACTTCTGCGTCAACGAGATCAACGTGCCCGTGCGCTGGGTGTCGCGCGAGGAAGCGCAGCGTCGCGAGCCGGCGGTGCGCGCCGAGGCTGGGATCCTGGAGTCTCCGACGACGGGCATCGTTGATTCGCACTCGTTGATGGTCTGTCTCCAGGGCCGGCTCGAAGAAGCAGGCGGGACAGTGGCGCTCGCCAGCGCCGTCACGGCCATTCGGCCCGTTGGCGGTGCCAATGCCAATGGAAAGGAAGGCTGGGAACTCACAGTCCGCGACACCACCACCGGCGAATCCTCCACCATTACCACCTCAACAATCATCAACTCCGCCGGCCTCGGCGCCGTCGACATCCACAACATGATTGTTCCCCCTGCCCAACGCAAGCAAATGTTCTACGCAAAAGGGAATTACTTCTCCTACGCCTCCTCCTCTCCCAAAGTCTCAACCCTCATCTACCCCGCTCCCGAACCGGGCGCCGGGGGGCTGGGCACGCACTTGACCCTCGACCTGGCGGGCAGGATCAAGTTCGGTCCGGACGTGGAGTGGATCGAGTCCCCCGATGATCTCGCTGTCAACTCGGCTAGGCTGCCTGAGGCGATCGAAGCAGTTAAAAAGTACCTGCCGGACTTGGATGAGACGCAGCTGCAACCGGATTATGCGGGGATAAGGCCGAAGCTGGGGAAGGCCGGCGCGGTGGCGCAGGGGAAGGGGTTTGTGGACTTTGTGATTAGGAAGGAGGAGGGGTATGAGGGGTGGGTGAACTTGTTGAATATTGAGAGTCCGGGGTTGACGAGCTCGTTGGCTATTGCGGAGAAGGTTGAGGGGCTGTTGTACGGGTGAGTTGGGTGAGTGACTGAGTGAGTTCAACCGTAGGGTAGGTAGGTTAGTCGTCCCTTGGGGAACTTGGGTGTTCCTGTCCTGATGAGAGGCGTGTTATGTGATGGTGAGGAAGTGAGGACGAACCAGGCGTCCATCTCTCCTCATTAGATCCACGACACCATCATCTCGCCGCTTGAATTGCTTGGGCTCTACCGACAACGTGTCCACCTCTTCTTCTAGTCCATCGGGGTCTCTTATATTCAAAATACCTATGCTTTTACATCTCACTTATTATATCACCAAAATTCCTTCAACATAAACATCCCACAAGTCTTGTAGCCACAGTTTACCTCATGAAGCTCATGGCTGCGTAACATGCTTCTCGAGCGAACTCGTCCACTGCATGGTTTCCAATCACTCAATTTTCAATGGGGGTTTTCTCCTTGTCAAAACCAGGCAGGAGAGCTTCCCTATACTGGCATGTTCTTAAGCTCAATTACTCTCGGACATGATCCAATCCGGGAACCGAATTCAATGTGGACCGATGTGGACACCCGACTCGAATGCAACCGGCTGATCTTCCGGACCCCGGCTCGCCCGACCCCTCCGATACGGCCTTGGCATTGACCTTCTCTGTCGGGTTTCGGAGCTTTGCACCGGGACCTTCATTTTCGGCCGTTTTAGGTCGAAGAGCGAAGAGACTACGGCTTCCTGCTTCACCCACGCGTGCGGAAGCCTTTTTTCCTTCTCTTTTTACACAAGAACAAACCTTTTGTATTTCTCTTTTCGTTCAAGTGCACCGTTGCTTATGCCGTGGCCGTGGTGACCTGTGGCTACCTGTGTGGCCCTGTGGCCCTGTGGCCCACTCCCGCCGGCACACGTGTAGCTGATGCTGATCATCGCTGCAAGTACCACGCTAGGAGATACCGACCGAAAATGCCAAGGGCCCAAGGGACCCGAACGGATGAAGCTGAGCTGGTTCCAACTAGACGGGCGGCGACACATTGTGGACTCACTTTTGTAAGGTTAATTGTAAGTGGGAATGGAGTCACGCTCTCTCTCTTCGTTCCTGAAATTCTGTGTGACGGCTCCGTTCAGGCCTTACGAGTGTGGCGGTCAGGTACATAACGATACCGTCCCAATGGCACGGGATAGGTAATCATCAAATACGGGCTTTCCCGTCCCGAGGCGCTGAGGAGTCTGTCGAGAGAGATTGTGTGTGACATAGGGTATTGGGGGATGGGGGGGATGGGAAGACAAACCCCTCATTTTGGTGATACAAATATTTCGGCCGTCATGCTCCCTTCTCTGCATTGCAGCTTGCTTGGGCGAGTCGAGATGCTGGTAGGTCATCTTGACGGGACATAGCGGTGGTACGCATATCAATAAGGTGGTTTCTGTTTCCCAATAGGATGAACGGGATGAGATGTTGGGAGTCATCGAATCAACGGGACGTGCTGATAGCTGGCCGGAAACGGGAAGAAGAACGCGCTAATGCAGGAACAGCGAGTTGCGAGATGTGAAGAGGGGTGGCATCCCGAACGTAATTAAATGCTCAAGTGTGCCCGTTGTTGGTGTGGGTGGTGTATTGGTGATGAATTGTTGGTGTTGGTGATGCTTGGATATTCCAGCATTCTTAATACTCTTTGAATGATGGTGTTGGAAGTTGGGAAACTCACAAACTACGTGTGTTTAGAGTGGCATCTGGTCAAGTAGGAGATCTCTCTACCTGCGAAGCTCCCATCCGCCAGAGCTGCAGCTATCCGATGGAAAGCAGCAGAGAAGTTTCAACGAAGTGGGGAGAAACCATGCCGTTATACATGATTTGCCCGCCCTGAACGCCTCCGTCGGCTTGCCATGAGGAGATGACCATGCGTGGCTTGGGAGGAACTGCTATTTTCATCGTCTTTACGGACGTACCGCGTGCGCACGAGAAGTTGGAGGTCTCAGAAGCTGATGTGCAGCAGATGTTGGAAGGGTCGTGGCATCATCTGTGTAACTCGGGGGAGGGTGGAGGTCGAATCATGATGCGCCAAAGAAACGTGGGATGACTTTGTTTTCCTAGTTTGGTGGTACAACGTTCAATAATCGGGGTTTTTTGTCTTGCAACTGGGAAGATGCTTGTGTTGGCAAGATGATGCGTTGGTGGACCGGTGGTTTGGAGTTGGTGATGGCTGGTCTGGATGCGACTGCCATCACCAACGACCCCAGAGTTTCCCTTTCAGCAGCAGGTCTCCATCCGAACAATGTAGCGGGTAGTTGGTGTCTAGTTTGCGTATTGTTCCATGCTTTTGGAAATATGGCGAACAGCATTGTTAATCTCTGATCGGCCGATATTCAGCATCGTGTATAAGGTGAAGATTATTGTTTGCGTGCGTAATCAACGGTTGTAGTGGTGGTGAAATTGGTTGCGCTGAGGTTTTCGTTATTCGAGCCAGGGCTGGAGGTGAAGACTTTTTGAGATGGGAAAGGTGCCGTTGCAAGCCCTAACCTCACTAGGAGACGTGGTTACCCGAGACTCGTGTTTCCATCAGACACGAGGACGGCTGAAATTTCATGTTTCCTTGTGCGATGACGGTGGTGATGATGGGGAGTGGGGGAAACACGTTGAGAGCAGAAGAGAACGTGAAGCGGACACGGGGGCAGCGGGAGGGCAGGAAATGAAGTTCAATCTGGTGAACGACCTACCCAGAAGGACAGGCGCCGATATCCTTGTTACTCAGCGGTTGCCGAACTGCCGTCTTTTGCTTCTTCAACCGACTGACACATCAAACATGTCAGTGGATGGGGTATACGGGGCAGTAGATCTTCATCACCAGGGGCCAGATCTGATGCCCAACATGGTGTTTGGAGCATGCCCAGATGGTATTCAGGATGGGTTCAGTTCAGGTCGCAACTTGCAACTTTGGAGGACGATGATCGATATGATCCGTAGGGCGAGACCTGCCCCTGGGCGGAAGTGGAAGTAGAACTGGCAGAACATAGGAATCGCGGAATTGCATCCCTGCAGGCGCGCACGCCGGTGGCATTGGGTGGATTCACGCTGCCAAAAAATCGTGGACCCACTTAAATGCCACCTTTGAATTCGCATTCGCTGGGCGTCAGGGGCTCCCTCGTTCTTGGCCCTTGTCCACTAGTGGATTCTGCTCCACATTTAACAATGACAGGGCATCCCATTCTCTTTCCATTTCCCAAATCTGAAAACTTTTTGGCAATGGAACCATGTTTTTATGGTTCGCGACTGCCTCGTTGCTTCTCTTCTGCAAGTCTTCGATTAGGCTGCATCATGAGAATATTGTCAGCTGTGAAAATTTTCACGCTGCCCGACGTTGTGTACGTACGCAAAGTTGATATGTAATGCTCCCGGGGTAAGGGGTGCATATGTATGGTCCTTGAGGTCGGGATGAGTTGCGAACGGTCTTCCACTTTGTGCCCTGTCTTGGAATTCGGCTTCTTCTGTCATCTCAACGCCCAACGGCCCGTCCTGTTAGCGCGCTGATATTAGACACACAACGCTTCCAATACCCCAAGCCGGAACGAGAGGACACCAGCTCACAAGACAAAGCTGGAGACTAGAGAGCGCCTAACGTTCATTGCCCGTAGAGCACTGTGTCTGAAGCACTTGACCGGCCAGGGTGGCTGTTGGCTGCGAGGAATCAGTGAATCAGTCACTTGTGGTGAGGGCCCTGGAGCAAAACTCCCGAGATGTCACGATCACGACCCCTGGCCCGCATCTCAGCCTACCAGAGGCGCCAATCCCATGTTTGGGAAATGTCGAGTCGTTCTGTGTCGTTCCTCATCGGCTGCTCCCAAGTCGCATTGTTGCACATGGCGGGAATGGAGCCCCACTAGGCCATCTCCAGGCCATTAGAACCCATCCAACATCCCAGACGGAAAAGCCATTGGATTGTCTGCATGTGTAAAAAAGGTAATTGGCTTATACCCGACTCGCCCTGGAATAGCACCAGTCCCTGCGGTCCCAAGAGGAATCTTTCAATTAATATACTGAACGGCCGTCTGGGGCCCGAATCCTCGTTCATCCCGCGCGCCCACGTTCCGAACTGGGACTCCCTTCAGGCCTTCACACGCCGAGCTGCTCTTTCCGATCTCCCTGACGTATAATTTGGCTGGTTGGACCTGTCTTGTCAAATATAATTTCCGTCGACCTGTTCAGTCCTGTCCAGTCTCGACTCTCGCTTCCACACCCCGTGATGCTGCAAAGGGCATGATTGCCGGGGAACGCGCCTGTCGCCAGCTTTGCCTGCTAACTGATACCGTACCGAGCGTACTTGCTCTCTTTTTTTTTTTTTTTTGCTTTTGTCGGTACCACTGAGGCTATCGCTCCTCCCTGGTAGACGACCCATCCATACACAGAAATCCCGCCCCATTTCGACCCATAGACACCCATCGAACCAAACTTAACCAAACTTTTCCCACCTTAATTTCCAATCTTGGCCTTCCGCTTTCAAGATTGGGAAATCTTCTCGCGCCTGGATTTGACGCCCCGGATTCCCACTGTCCAGGTTCTCATTGTCGTATCCAGCAGATCCCCATGTTTATTATTACTACCACGGCTGGATACCCTCTTCGAATCTGACCGATCCCAGTCCCCCGTCATCCGTTCTCCGACCCGACCTTTTTTGGTCCTCCCATTTACAAGCCCACCGCGCGGCAACTTGCACTCATTTTTTTCTTTAAGCAACAAAGGAAGGAATTCAACAACCATCGACTCCCATTGCCCTGCATGGGTACATCCAACC
Organism: Neurospora sp. FGSC 6877; assembly: GCA_009805295.1. NCBI lineage: Eukaryota > Fungi > Ascomycota > Sordariomycetes > Sordariales > Sordariaceae > Neurospora > Neurospora sp. FGSC 6877. Next base: position 45,767 of record RAON01000201.1, read on the forward strand.
AGCATTCTTTTCATTCTCAACTACCACCACCACATCATCGCAGCGCCAGCGTGCTGTGGCGGTGAGTGCCAGGAACTTTTTGCGCCCTGATCGTCACCGCATACCGAACCACATATTCAGGACCTGACACCGCCAGGGTTGGCTCCCTCCGAAGCCATGTCTGAGCCACATCATCATCATCATCATCATCATCATCATCATGACCAAGGGGAGGAAGTCGAAGGGGTACCCTCACGGCAGGAGGCGGGCAGGTTAAATAAGAGGGACTCGAAGCTTGGGTTGAGGAACTTGTTTCACAGAAACAGATCAGCTACCGAAGCGGAACGAATGTCGACTGTCGCTCCCAGAGAAACGCCAACGAGATCCTCTGGTCTGCGCGCCTCCATCGCCAGTGTCAGCCACTGGCCGTATGGACTGCATCACGACCATGGCCATGCCCAGCGGTCCGAGGTGACGCTATCCGGGTCCGGATCCCCTCTCACACCTACCTTCCCGGCCCCCACTTTGAAACACAAGAAATCAGCAAGTGCAGTGCGTGGACACGCATCGCCTAGAGCATCAAGGGGATCCCTGGCTGCTTGGGATCCACCAACACTTTGCCAAGTTTATCCCCAGGCCATCAAGCAAGCCCGTCTTCCCGCCTGTACCGCTTCAGCCGAGGCTATACTCAGGCTGCATCAACACAAGGGCATCTTCTCGATTGGCGACGCTTTCGGATCAAGCTCAACAACAGCCGCAGATGGGGCAGCTCCGTCGACAGCAGGAGCTGACAGGTCCGAGAGAGGGAGGAGGAGGCACCGCCGCAATACCTCTGGATCAGTTGCCCTCAAGTTAGACTGGACGACCAAGTTTTTCGTGCTTATTTCAGGATACTTGCTCCAGTACACCGGGGATGGGCCCTTGGACCGTCTGCCGGAGAAGGTCTTGCCGCTGGGAAAGGACTCAGCTGCCTTTGTGAGCGATGCTATTCCAGGACGTCACTGGGTATTGCAGATAACCGCCACGGCCGATTCGGACTATGCCGCCCCAGCATCTCATGCCAGCTCATTGCTTGCGCGACTGCCTTTTCGGGGCCAGGACAAGAGGCAGGCCTCCAATCTTTTGATGGTATTCGAGAACGCGGCCGATATGGAGAGTTGGTTGGCCACGCTTAGACGCGAAATCGAAGGCCTTGGAGGAAAGAAGAAGGTCTCCGAGACAGGAAACACAAATATCGATAACGAGGCTTCAGAGCTTCGAAGCCAGACGAGCCAAAGAACCTTGGTAGTTGGTGATTATGGTGGGGCCACGTCTAATGATGCGTGGGACGGACGCCAGAGCACTTCGAATCCGGATATCAATATGGATTTCGCTGATGCTGAAGGGACACGAGATCAGTCCTTCGACGAGGCCGCGTCCACCGCTAGCGTGATCTCCCACGATGGTAGACAGTTAGACGGACTAAGGGATAGTACCCAGCGATTTTCATATCTGTCGTCCGGTCAGCGTACAGTCCTCACATCAGCGGGATCATCACCGGCGTGCTCGCCTGTCCGCGATTCTTTTGCAAGCCTTCAGGACTCCATACCAGAGCTCACCGCCCTTGATGACCAATCCCGACCGCGACCAAGACCGAATGCGGCGGCAATCAGTGACAGAAGACAGTCTCTGCAGACGATGAATCATCTCCTCGAAATGCGTCTCGCCACTTCTCGGCCTCTTTCGGGTTCGAGTGCGTGGAATTTCGATCCCAGCAGCCCTTCAAGCTCTAGCAAACGATCCAGCAAGCGTTATTCGCTCGCTAGGTCAACAAAATCTCTTCCTGAAGAGGATGTTGAACCATCTTCTCCGCCCCCTCCGCTACCTTCTCAGGTCCGCGGCGGTTCACGGAGACCCCCGCCCTCGGCTCTATGCCTCAACTCACGCCCGCTCTCTTCTGTGGAGGATCAACCGTCGCCTGAATCGCCGCCGCTTGATGAAAACGGTGTTCCAATCGAAGTAACCGTTGAAACAGCACCGGAACCGGAGTCCCTTTTCTCGTCTTGGGGATTGCCAGATGCAACCAAGCAACGTCGTGACAGCGGCGAGGACTGGGAGAATCTCTCTCCCACGCAGCCTGTCACATATGGTAGCCCTGAAAAGAGGTCGGGTTATTTCCAGGCCGAAGGCAGCTCATCAGCGGCTCCTCCGACATCAGTGGCTTTCCAAGACATGCTCAGATCCACTTCATCCATCGGCAACTACCCAGGTAGCCCATCGAAGCGCGTCGATAGAAGATTCAGTCTGCAGTCTCAGCTCTCAGAAAGGTCAAGCGAACCTGGTCGCAGTTTTCTCGATCTGAGTGACCTCGGTGACCATCTCGGTGACCTTCCTCAGATATCTTCAACTTCACTTTCGAAGCAGGGATCGAGACCAGCGCCACATTTTAGGTCTATGTCGGTTGCCAACGGCTTGGGTCCGCAACGAAGTATGACACAGCTGGCGGAAGGCCCTCCGCCTGCTCCCCCGCCGAATCGTGCCCTTCCTCCAATCCCGAGAAAATCGTCACTTCAAGTCTGTCAATCAGCAGCTTCACCTTGAGCTGTGACTTGCATTTGCTCGTATCTGGTGCCATACTATCATTCAACGCATCGCCATTTCTAGACGTCTGGGCAAAACGACAACTGAAGCTTCCGAGTATCTTTTCAGCAACAATACTTGCAGAGCGAAGGGCGCCTGGGGATTCAACTGATAGAGATAAACCGTCACCAAACCGCCGCTTGATTCCGTTACCATTTCCTTTGTCTCTCTTTTGTCAAGGTCGGGTTCAATCAAAAAAGAAGATACCGGTTAGATGGTGGAATAAGGATGCAGGAAGCAAGATACCAGATACCCAGGTGATGAGGGTACATTTATACCACCGGCAACGTCCGGAACGTAACGTGTGAACGATCTCCTTTTGTCAAGTCGATTTGGTGCGGTTTTTGTCTTTTTACCATATACCTTGTATTATGTAATGTTGGGGTACCTACTGCCTATGTAGGCGATTAATTGAGGAGGTGAATGTGGTGGGCAAGGGCGGGGTGGTTTTCGATTCTAGTCGGAGGGAGCTCGGTAGCTCCGCTACAAAGTCAGGAGAAAGCTGATGCCCGGCAGGCTCCGTGGCCAACTCAAATAGCAGCGAGTTTAGTGTACTCAGATTTGAATATTTGGAGAACTCTGAATCCCTCCCAATTGTCAAAATCAGTGCCGACCGTCAACTTTGTAGTCAAGCCCGCCAAGGTGCGAATCGCGGTGTCTCGAGAGTCGAGCTCCATCTTGCGGCGCCCTGCCCCTAGAAGGAGCAGCGTCCGGGTTAGGGTTGTGATGCCTGTGATGCCCCGCTAATGGATGCGAAGCAACCCAAAGCGGATAATGAAAGAAGGGGCAAAACCTCTCAACGTCTGGATGCGACCAGTTCTGCTTTGTCGAAGAAGCTTCGTCTGTAGAGAATCGTATCAATTACTATTCGTGAATCTGCTGCCTTGATATTGTTTGTAGTATACAACAACGTCAGCTGCCAAACAGGGTGATTTACTGAGTGAAAGCCGAGTCAGCGGGACAATTTTTGCCCCACACTCAAATATCCAAAAATTCGAACCTCCAAAAAATCGGGGGGAAATCTGCCCTGGCTTTTCAAACTCGAGCCCCACCAAAAATCGCCGCCAAACCAGAGCAACGTCAACCCATCGCGACGACAACCCACGGCCATTTCTACCATCCACCGCACCCATCACCCGACAAGCCGAACCAGCGGAATCAAAACAATCTCATAATCTCAAGATGGCTACCCTCCAACAGAAGTCAGTTCTCCTCCGTTGGCCTCGACAACAATTGCCCGTCCGCATCCACGCCCCCGATTCCCCCGATCGCCATTTTCCCGGCGTGCTTCACAACCCAACACATGTGCGTTTGATTTCTCGGAGAGCAAGAGTTTAACATAGTTCGCGACCATACAGGCACGACTGGGCCGACGATGACGAGCTCGAGGAGACCTCGACCGAACTCCCGCCCCCCCAGAAGATCACCAACAAGGATGGCAGCACGACCATCATCGAGTACCGCCTGAACGACAACGGCCAGAAGGTCAAGACCACACGACGCATCCGCTACATCACCCACCGCGAGGTCGTCAACCCCCGCGTCGCCGACCGCAAGTCGTGGGCCAAGTTCGGCCTCAGCGCCAAGGACGGCGCCGGCCCGGCCCCCGACACCACCTCGGTCGGCGAGAACATCATCTTCAAGCCTTCCTTCAACTGGCGCCAGGACGCCAAGGACGAGAGCAAGGACCCCAACGCCCAGGCCATGAAGGACAAGTTGAAGGACAAGAAGGTCAAGTGCCGTATCTGCAACGGCGAGCATTTCACCGCCCGCTGTCCCTACAAGGACACCATGGCCCCCATCGGCGAGGCCGGCGCTGCTGCCGATGCCGCCGCCAGTGCCGCCGACGAGGCTGCTGCCGCTT